>LUCH01007204.1:12718-27467 GCA_013368495.1 Paragonimus heterotremus
GAAATCGTAATCTGCAACATGTGTCGCGGGATCCGATTCGTAAAACTGCCAGCAGTTAACTCACTAGACACGTCACGCACCCCTGCATACACTCCTACGTCCTTTATACTTCGTACAACGATAATAAATCTGCACGGTTTTCAGGAACCCATATCACCGTACCCTATCGCACTTCAAAGCAGTTTTCGACCTGCGGTTCGTCACACGAACGTAAATAACGCAAAATTCGCGATCCTAAAACATCGCCTCGAAAGTCGCCATGTAATTCATTTCTTACAAATAAAAAATAAACAACTTAAAACAAAGTAGCAAACAACCGACAGAAGTGAAAAAATTGAAAACACCCCCAGCATTCCTGTATTAACATTGCCACACGCAATCGACCACAACAACGGCAGCCATATAGATTTTCGGAAAACAATTACAATAAGACCGTTTACAAATAATTGTCAGCTAAAACACGCAGATATGAGTTGATGACGCCAACTTGGACTTCAATTTCTGCAGCAGGTATGCAGAGACTTCCTTATTTTTGTTTGCAAACGATGTTTCATTTCTGTGCAACATTTTGTATCATCTTTACACGTTGTTCAAATTGATACAGGTGACCTTGTAATACACTACAAACTTTGTACGTCGGTCTGCTGTTCTCCCCATTGCACAGTCGTTTGACGATACTACACGGATCTATCATCCAATTTTTAGGTTCCGTTGTACGACGAACATCATCGCATCCCGGATCACACTTCAGCAGTCCACGGCAACTCTGTGATATAACCCACTTCCGGATACTGGTAATTTGGAATATCATGTTGGTCATCTCGAACACTTGTGAAAACTTTTCTGTGAGTCAGACCCTTTTGATTACCATAACTTGTTGGAACTTTGTAACTATTTTTGTCTCATTCGTTCATTTCGTTGTAATCGACAGTCTAGTGTGTTACACTCGCATTTGCGTAATCTGTTCAGTAAGTCATCTTAACCACTACAGGCATTAAGCTATTAAAACCATTTTTTCCGGGAAAATCTTTTTCTCCAGCAGTACGGCTCAGAAACTCACAGTCTACGACTAACGTTCATGACGATGTCTGAACCTCTTGTGACATCGTTGATAAATCGGTGTAACGTTTGAACAGCTTTTCGGAGGCTAAACAGAATGCGCAGAAATTAGAACAAGCCGGATGGTGTAATCGCCGCTGATTTGGGGATATCGTCCGCGACGGGTGGGGTCTGTCGGTAGGCGCGAACCAGATCGAGCTTCGAGATCACACGGGTACCTTTCAGGCTAGCCTGGGTTTCCTGAATCTTTGGAGTGGGGTACCTATCCGGTACAGTGGCGTTATTGAGCGCACGATAATTTTCACACGGAGGCCAGCCTCCTAACTTTTTCAGCATCATACGGGGCGGCAAAGCCCAGGGCCATCCGACATGAGAATGATGCCAAGCTCAAGCATGAGCTCGAACTTGGCAGGCGCCATCTTCAGCCTATGCGATGTTAAACGACGGGCTTTAGCGAATACCGGTGGGCCAGTGGTGACGGTGTGGTGCTGCGTTTACCAGTTACTGGCGGCAGCGAGGCCGGCTGTCTGAAGACGTTAGATGATCGGGCGGTATATAGAGCTGATTGAAACCGCGTTGGCCAAAGTGCCTGCAACAGACAAGTTCGTTTTGCGGTCGACTAACCAAGAGTGTCGTGCGCCCACTAGTAGGTCGAAGTGCTCGAGAAAGTCGATGCCAATGATTAGCATTTGGACGTCTGCAGTAGTGAACAACCATCGGAAGGTGCGGCGAAGGTCCAAGTTCAATGTGCGTGAACGTTGACCGTCGACGGTAATAAGTGCACCGTTCGCTGCGCATAAAGTTGACTGCGCCTGCGCAAGTCGTTCGCGAGATTCCGGTGGAAAGACGCTGATCTCTGCACCAGTGTCGATGAGGTAGTCAACTCCTGATTCGTGGTCTCGAATGAAAAACAGGCGACTTTGGGAGCCAGGAACGTCGGTTGCCGCGAGGTGCTGGCCGGCTAGTTTCCATCATCCCTTTCTTGAGAAGGAACAGGGACTGCGGCAGAATCTAGCACGATTACCAAACTGCTGATGTTACCAGCGGCGGTCGTGGTTGACACTTCCTGTGGGTACTTGTTACCCCCTAGAAGTCGAACTGGAGGATCATCTGTTAGGCCTACGTGAGGTCGAGTGCGTGCGCCAGCTCGGAGTGCTGAACGGCTGGATCTGACGTGTGAGTTCGTTTACACGGTCGGCGAGGGGCGCCGGTGATTCCGGCGCTGGCACAGACACTTAGAAGAGCTGTTTTCCGTATGTCTGCCAGATGCGATCGGCCGTGTCGGCCCACTGCGACACAGGCGCTTAAGGAGTGGCAGTAAGAATACTTTGCATATCCCCAGGCAGCCGCTGGATGCATAATTCCTTCAAGGGAGACTCCTCAAGGTGAGTTGGGCCCACAAAACATTGCATGTGGCGCGGAAGCTTTGAAGGCCTCTGGTAGCCGAACTCGGCGGGACTCAGCAGCTAAGCAATGCGTTGGCGATACGAAAGGTTAGTGCACTTGATAATGGCCTCTTCAAGCGGCTCGCATGGTTTATCGGAGTCTGGAAGCTTCAATGTGTCATCCAGCTCGTCTATGACGTGAGGCGCAAGAGCAGCAGCCACATGGCGGAACTTCGCTAGATCCACGGTTATGTTTCTCAGCTCGAAAGTGGCTTCCAGCTCCGCAAACCAGCTGCGAAGGCTGTCCTACCTAAAAGGTTCGATCTGGACTGCAAACCACTGACGACAACGTCTAACGAGTTGAAACTATGTGTTTTGCATGCTTTCGACAGCAACAGAGATCAAGATTGAACAAATAAGTGAAAAAGTGGCGTTAACTTGAGTCAAAGAACAAAATATACCCATTAACAGTGTTAAATAATTTGTGGCCCCATCAATTTAGCGCGTACGTGCATTAAATTAACGCCTCCCCATGTATACGCAGTAATACTAGAGGCGAAATAAAAATACAGATAACTGTGATGACCAAAAATATATTATGCGATAGTTACAGTTGGTCTCGATCAGCTCTAATCGACAGCGATATGCGAAGTATCTAGGGAGGCTAAGGATCCAATTGTTGAGCATGCGGGCAAGCCGGCAGAGTGTGCATGGCGCGCATAGGCCAATAAGCATGTAAATAGACAAACGCGGTCGCATGCATCAAGCAGACGGCAGGCAAAGATATTTAAGATCCTATGTACAATTTGAGCAAAGATTTTTGGGAGGATTTTACACGCCGTGCAGTAGGCAAATCGGGGCTATCTCCAACTGAATACAAAGGCATTACTTCTGACCACATAGAACACTCATGGGAACCAAATTATTGAAACTGAAAAGAATTAACCTGCTAGACACTTTGCGCAGCTCGGCATACATTTTTAAGCTTCTTATACTTTGAACAGCGGTAATAAATCCGGACGGTTTACAAATACTCATGTCATTTTATTTTATGGGGACTCAGGATTGTTTCCGAATTCCACTAGGTCTCACGGAAGTAAGCAACACCTACATCCTACATACATCTATGCAGGCACTCCCGGAACTCCGAGGAGGCATCGAATTCGTGATCTTCGAGAGTCGCCCGGGAGGCGGCAGCCCAATCCATGCCCCATAAACAAAACGATATCATCGGATGCTACAAATATCCGCATTTTATAATGAGTTAACATTTTCTCAATAATATATGCGTAAATATATTTGCGCATATATATCATTTCTGCGTCCATATATCAACAGACATCAATCGTCAGATGCAAACGACAAAAACAACAAAAGCCGAACATGATTTTGAAGACAAAACATATCAAGGTCGTTTTCAATTATCGAATACAGATATGAAACAATAACACAAATTTCGGTTGTTTCAATTTTTCTACAATGTGCCGAGGTAAGAAAGCGGGGTAAATGTTGAAATATTTTGTCACCCACGATAGCTCCGGAATTCTCGACTTACAACTAGGACTCTTGTCTGCTTCCAGCGAGGGAACCCGAATTCTGATTGAACCTTTTGTGTCCTCATTGTAGTTTTCTTATTGTTGATGATTGGCGCCAGGAGCGTCAGAATTTGCACAGTTTTCGACATAATATAACAGTCATCTTGCCAATTTTATACGCACACTTGAGTCTGCAACTGCTTCTTTAACACGAAACTCATTTGCCGAACTTGACCGATGAGAAGATAATTTTCTCATGCAGTTTGAAAATGCATCACATTGGGAAATTGAAAAAAGTCCCGCGATCGTTTTCAAATTTCGTTCTCTGTTCACTAGTCTTGGCCGTGCATAAACAGCTGGTGTTACGTTTCTAAAAAGCAACGATTTACGTCCTGCCAATAGAATACTTCTTTCTTCCTACAGGAACCACGTGGTTGGTAGTTTTGACTTGGAAGACATTTCCTGTCATCGAAAACGTGTTGATGAGGATGAGTTCATTTCTAGAGGTCAGCCTGTTAGCACAAATCCTGTTGCTCCGAATTTTAACGAGTCTTCCGGGTAATCCTGCTGCATTGAAAGCAGACGACATTACTGAAGTACAGGTTATCCCTAAAGTAGACGAAACATTTGAGGAGCCGATAGTCAGAAAATCTGAACTTTTGAAATCCAGGCCACCATACAATTACAAATATTTGCCCCATGTTTCAAGGTATGCGGAGTGTGAGGAACGTGACTGACATGCTTCACCTCCCGTTGCCCAATCATTTTACCACTTCAATATACTGTGCAATTGGTGGATACGTGGAATTCAACAATATAAGTTCTGTGCTGTTGTGTCTATTTGCGTTTCGTGGTTTTTATACGTTCAGTCGTTATCCTATATAGTTCACTTCTATTTGCAACACCACCACTAAGATTTTTGTCCGTCCCTGTTGAGTGTG
The DNA here is from genome assembly GCA_013368495.1 of Paragonimus heterotremus. Taxonomy (NCBI): domain Eukaryota; kingdom Metazoa; phylum Platyhelminthes; class Trematoda; order Plagiorchiida; family Troglotrematidae; genus Paragonimus; species Paragonimus heterotremus. The sequence goes on from LUCH01007204.1 coordinate 17,639, forward strand.
TTGAGAGATTTCTCGCTCACGCCTGTTGCTTGCAGTGCGAAAGGTTTCTGGATTCTCTGACATGCCCGTTAGCCCAACACGCAGGCGCAATTCCGCTGGCATGTTTGCTTGTGGCGCGTCAGGACAGGAAGTTACGAGGTCACAGTTCCATGGTTGAGCAAACGAGATCACGATTGGTTGTTCGATTTAACTTTTGCATTACCCGGGCAGCCAACTCATGGAACAGGTTGCCTGCAAAGATTGTTGAAACACCGAGCTTAGACGTATCTAAAGGAAAACGAGACAAATGCTGGAACAACGTTCTCCAACTCTGTACTAACTGAAGTATGATACTCACGTTGCTGTTCAGAGCAACCAGGATTTGCCACCTCTCTCCTTTTACCCCTACTGTCAGACCACTACCAAACGCATTCGCATCGGCGAGAAACGCAGTCTGGTCAGTCTGCGGACCACAATGGTCAGGCATCGGGAAGTCAGTAGGCGCCAGCCTTCATCAAGTCCCGGATTTCTAATCGAAAACTGAGTTGAAGTTGTTCAAAGAATAGACGATAACTTGCATCAAGAAGGCGACTTACGTTCCGCGGGAGCGTCGAAAAGGAGGACTTCCGTAATTTGAGGGAATGGATGCTTCATCAGCTCAGTGAACAGCAGATTTCGACGAGTGGTTTTCTGAGTTCAGTGGGTCCAATACAAGGCTGAGTGTACTTACAAGTGTCCTTGGGGCTTTAGAGTCTGCTGTCTGAGAACCTCGGAGTGACGTCTTTTGTTGTAGTGTTTTGGAACTAGTAACAAACGAAATCAAAAATGACACGAATTTCTCAGTTGTCACATCAAATCCACAACTGTTTGCTCTCCCCACCATCATCAAAATTTACGAGAACCTCTTTATTCTTTATCTTACAAAGTATTGATTTGTTAGGTATTTCACTATTCGCGTTTTATAGTGCATGTATTCCGAAAGATCGAAAATGATGTTTATTCCATTCTGTTTGCTGATGTTGGCAATCACTTCTTCATTCAACATGTGGCCTGCACGTTCCACGGGACATCGGGACCAGGCGTTAGCTAACGTAGGGACATCTATTTCAGGAGAGGTTTAATCTGAATATAAGTTCTGTTGTAGTGATTACTTAGGACATGTGTATTTTGATCGATCTTTTATTTTTCAAATGAGCGCACCACCCGTACATCGTTCTGTTCAACCGCATTATTAGTCATTTTATCTTATCTAACATGCGAGTAGTTCCTTGCCGTCGGTTGGTTCTTCCTCGTTTCATGTGCACCTTGACTTCTGCTTTCTTCTCCTCAGAGGAGGTTTTTTATGAAGCCTCGCAGTTCCGTTTGTGTGTCATTTTGAATGTTCCTTGTACAGGCATGCCTGAGTCATGAAGAACATTACGATCCCGTGTATGCGTGCATCTAGTGTTGGTGTGAAATTGCACAGTGTGTCATAAAGACAGTCCGTGGTATCATGGAAAGAGATGCTGAAATAAGCTACCCGCTACTCAGTATCAAATGGTGACGTCTGGAATGCAGCAGTCTTGACCATTATAACGGGAGGGAGGCAGTCCCCTTCTGTTGTGCCTACCGGTAATCTTTTTACATTTAGGTATATTAACACACATTTTTGGTTGATCTAGCCGCCATCCCGGAAAAAGGTATGCGAGGGCTGTTTGCAAATTATTTTATAAATTTCTCGGTTTTGCGCGCCACTTCGAAAAGATTTTCCAAACACGTTCAGAAAAGCCCGGAGAATCCCACAAAACTGCGGAGAACGTATTGTTGGTTGCTTGGACGTTGTCTGGCGGCAACGCAAGCTTGAGAGAACCAACTGCTAAAGTTGTCGATCCCCAAAAGATTTTCAAGGTATACGGCTTCCAGCTGTCCAAATCTTTCGAGACCCAGAAACAATCACTTCTTGAACCGGTGACAGAACCTGCTGCACGTGTCCAGGTTGTGATCGGCATAATTTGCCGTCCTGGAATACCAAGCACTGTGAACCACTTTTCTAATGGTTCTGTACTCAAACTGATAGGTAGCTTTAAGACCAAGCACATATATGTGCGGAAGAGGCAAAAAACAATTACCCCTTTTTCATATGCTGTTTGTCACTCACTAGCGAGGCGAACTGTCAGGCAGCGGAAAGGACATGCTGGCCATTTTCTCTTCATGGTTGGCGTGTGCCAGTGAGCTGTATAATTGGACGCTGTATGGCCCTTCCCTTTTTTAACTGCACTGTACGCGATGATGGCAGATATAGAGGGAGTGCTAATGTGGATCACCACATTGATGACTCTCCAACGAAGAGAAAACGTTCGACAATTAAGGAAACAGACAGTAAGTCAATAATGATAATCCTTACAGATGGTCGGCCATTTAAAAATTTGTCCAGAAAGGGTACGTGATATGCAATGCTAGGATTGGGAAGCAGGAACAAGGGTACGGTAACTGGTGTCAAACATGGGTTGGGCGGACTATGAATGGTTTTGTGAGGCGGTGCTCAGGTCTAGAGTACGCCGACTGGAATCAACTGCATGTGTAATGTCGGACTGACGAGACGGTGGTGTTGAGTCGCAATCGCCGTAAGCAATCTTCAGTCTGTCGATACTCACCGAGTGACTTGTTCCGTATTTGTCGATGACTGTATTGATCCAAGTAACAGACAAGTAGTCCATATGTGCAATGAATGTAACAGGTATGAAGAGTGCTGTGTAACAAGAGAGCAGAAAGGTAACAGACTCTGCAGTGAGTAACGCACCGTGCTGCCGTGTTGGTGCTATTTCGGTTTTCAATTGTGTAACTCTTGTGCATGTCCTACTGGGTCTCTGGCTCACGATTGTTTCTACTGTCTTCATTCAAAGGACAATCGTTGGAACCCTTAATTTTAGAAGGACAGTGTTCCTCGGAAACTGCACACTGCTCAAAGTTCGTTTACGAGTGTAACAGGTACAAAAAACCAGAAGGATTGGCTCGCACGTTACACGTGCAATCTTCGAGTGTGTTCAATAACACCCGAAAAGGTCCGGGCTAAACAACATCGGAGAAGGGACTTCAGCGATTTATTCGCGGGTTCGAGGTTTGAGGCTCAAGTCACCCGGATCCAGTCAGTTTGTTCGTTTTGATGTCAGCGGTTTTCTGTTGACCTAAAGAACAGTAATCGGAAACAGGATGTAGCATTGCTCTTGCGGGCTACGGAAGATACCGAAAACATAGTAAAATAATAATCTAACAACTCCTTAAGTGAGTGAGTATCTAATGAAACTTTGGAGCGGTCCCTAAACGAACAGCCAACAACCTTCAATGGAAGGTCGTTAGAATGGTTGATAACTCTGTAAGGGAAATGTCCGGGGTCGAAACTTATAGAGCTTCTTGTCGTGACCCATTCCACAGTTGATATATCAACTACTGTGGCATAGAACTGGTGCGCGAGTCTCGTGCTAAAGAAGAAGTGCGTAAGGATTAAGTCGCCGCGGAGTTTTTGAAATTCAAATGGATAAAGATCAAGAATTTCCAAACGAGAATCGAAAGAGAAATGCCGCAAGCCGGTGACAATTTTGGTAACTACTCGTCGCGCGGCTAACTCGGGTAACGCGTGTTACTCGAAATTAGGTTCTGTAACGCCTCGTGCTGCCGTGTTCTCAGCTCCCCTTTATTTTTCATTGCCTGGGTCGTGTGCGTGTCTTGCTGGGCCCTTGGATTATGCCTGCTCCTATTGTTCCCTTTCACAGGACTCTCGTCAACACCCTTACCTCATAAGAAGGCTGTCCACAGGTGTCTTCGCGTTGCTCAAAGTTGGTTCACAGGTGTGGCGGCTACACGAAGGTAGAACGCCTGGCTTGCCTATTATAGTTCAAATTGTTCGGCTGTCATTGTCGGGAGGCGTTTCTTTTTTATAGCCGGGATAAAATAATTTGTGTGGTCGAATATTTTGATTGGTTTGTGATGTCGTGTATTGTGCCACCATCTTGTTTGACCACATACGCTCCCTTCAGCTTCTTTTCAGGTACGCGAACGGTTGGGCTGGCCGCGTCTATGCACGGGGCTGAGGAAGACGACCAACAAGAGCCCGAGATCAGCGGTCAATGAGCATGAGGCCACTTCTGATGGGTGGCTTGTTTCCGGACCGTGGGGTCCCCCTATATATATATATGGACAAGGACATGGTGTGAACTGAATCTCCTTCGGTATCCGTGTTGTGTTAGTACACGTTCCTCGTTGCCTTGTGACTTTTCCCTCTTTGTTTGAGGTAGACGCTATTGTGCTTCGATTACGAACGTTGAACAATATGCGTTTTGTCGCTCGTGACTGACTCACTGGAAAATTACAGTTTGATTGATGAGTCCGTTGTCAAATTATAGCTATCACCAGAGTACGCTTTCCGATCAACGGCACAAAATCATAAACTTTCCTCTGTAGAAGTGTATACATTCTCATCGAAAGAGAAGAAATATATACGTCGATTTGTATAACAATATTTATATTCGTACGATATCGTACGAACAAATGCACAACATTATGCATACATATGTATCCGGTCATGTGGACACAGATATATACATGTATCATCTGACGATATATAATGCCATATTCATAGGTATACGCATACATGTAATGTGTTTATGAACGTTTTTCTGTATTTTTCTACGTACCCGCCTACAAACATGCGGTGTTAAGCACGCGAACGTCTGTGCATTCCTGAATGTACATTCAGATTAGAATAGAACTGTAATTCTATGGAATTTCCGGAGGCATTCATGGATGAATGCTTCACTTTCTGAAACAACTGTCAGTTCCCTATCAGATTGTCCAAGTAAGTTTTTATCGTATCTTGTCTATTAGCCGAGATATTCCACCTCTAATGCGTGCTAATAACTTGTCTTTTTTACAGATGCCAAGGCCTGGAGTGAGCAATAAACTCTTGCAGATATGAAAGGAGAACTGGAGGTCTATTGTAATATATTGGACTACTTGGTAACTGCTCACAATAATCGTTTGACCATAATGGTTTTTTCACACATTCGAAGATATGTGAATTTTGTTGCTGGTTTGCTGAAGGCAGACGGTAGACTTAGTCGTGGCTGGGTATATTAGGCACTCGAAATGTAGTTGGCATTTCATTAAATCGTATCATAGGGCTGCGCGTGAGTTTTCTGCCGACCGTTCCCTAAGTGCTTCCAAAGTGTCTCCTTCCCTATCGGCACATCCGCCCTCCACACCACCAATTTGGTGGGGTCATGGTGGGGTGACGGTAAGTTGGCGGCAGAGCACCCCGCCATCCAGTGGAGTGGCGCGGGGTGGGGGTGGTGCTCACAGCGGGGTATGCACCGAGATCACTCCGTCACTCCACCGTTTTATAAGTGGGGGGACTGAGGTACATGACGTACCACCCCACAACCAACATCACCCTGAACACACCAAATAGTCGCCAACCTCAACATGACCCCACCGCCACCCCACCTTGAACCCACCACCATCCCACCTTGACCCCTCATCCACCTCACTCTGACTCCACCTCCATCCCACTCCCAACCCCACCACAACCCACCGCACAAGAATAAGCCATACCGCTGCTCGTTTATCATGGAAACCAAATGAAACTGTTCTAGAAACACGGAATAATGGAAGCCATTCATTACAGCCGGAATGCCTACTGTGATCGACGGATTGTTCTACGAAGGACCTGGCAAGTATATCAGGAACAATAGAGGTAGCGGTGTGGTGAGATCGCCTTCGACGACCCCAAAGTCCCAAACTCCCTGCGACGTGAGAGTTGCCTTGCCAGTACCACCGCGTCGGTCCACATTACCTCGTGAATGTAAATTTACTACAAACCATTAACATCAGGGTTGGTGCGTTGGCGTATGTGTCGCAGTTTTGCTCATAGCTGTATAAAGAATCCCAGTCATCTTCACCAATGTAGGCTACATTCACTAGGATAACATTGTTTTACATACTACTGTTGGGAACACCGCCCAACCAGGCTGACATTTGTTTGAATCCTGAAGGGCAGCTAAAATTTCCGTTGGCATACGTCCTCTCTGGTGGCTGCCGTGCGGTTGTGCTGAAGGTTCTCTCACGTCCATTTCCCCAGCGTCCTTATTCGTTACGCTGAAGTCAGATTGTCAACGGTGAGTAAATAAATAAATAAAGTTTGTTTGCAGATTCACAATCTTCTCACTGGGACTTCCGACCCGCGTTAATATAAAGCTGGAGAAACCCTGGGTTTGCGAACCTCGGAACTGGCATCGCGAAAGTGGAGAGTTTTACAGGGAAATCAAGGTTATTCAGCATCATGTCTTCAGTTAGCAACTTTTAGCCCTAAAATAACCTTTCAGTAAAAACCCCTCTATATGCGACAGCCTACCGGGTCCAACGAAAATAACAACAGTGGATGAGAAAGTCAAGGTTGAGTCAATAAAGCAGCATAACATAGGCAACATGGTGTAGTTCGAGGGCTTAAGCACATTTAATCCGTCCAAGTCGAGTTGAACAACCAAATTTGAAAGGTCCGTCAGCAGATGGGATACGCCATCTAAATCTTTTCTCATTCCAAAGTGAAGATACTTTCCAGGCTGAACAGCCCGCAGTACGACCGATCATGGTGACTTCAACAATGTGCGTGGATCCTTCGGTAAGCTTGGAAGATGGGGATGTAACACATTCAACAGCAAATTGAATACGTTCATAGAGGCGTTGGTTTGAAAAAACCCGCTGCGAAAGCTCTCAGCAATATCACAGCCGTTCTCCTCCTCAGTATCCAACGCTTTTGAGTTGCGGGCAATGACGTCATTTGCAATCTGGTCTGATGTGAAATAAATGAACGAAAAGTAAACTCACGGTCAGTGGGAGAGTCACGTATGGAATCCATCAGAGCTAGTTCTGCGTACGATGCTACGGGTTGAACCACAGAAGTTGATCATCTTGACAAAATCCGCTGACACCCAGTGAAAACAAAACTGATAGGATGTTTACGAATGCGCCGATTTATTGTCCACCTTGATACGAATGCACGGCTCAGCATGTTTTGCAACGAATTTATTATAATCGAGCTTAGGAAATACTTAACCAAAGACTACCTGGGAGGAAGACGGTTTGTAACGTGCAAGCCGGCTGCTTCTTCCCCGACTGTCCGTTACGCTCGCGGACCAACCCTGAAGCAATGTGGAGACAACAGGAGACAGCGTTCTTCCGAAGTAGGGGTAAGAACAACAGTCCTGTAAATGGAAACAACAAGAAACTAGCATGAGCCAAAGGTCCAGTAAGCCATGCACACGACTTACACAAACGGATACTAAAACGGCACCCAGAACACAGCAGAACGCTTCGTTACACAATTCAAATTCAACCGGTGCATGCTTGTTGGTTTCGACCGGACGGTACAGGTTGCACCCCCATCAGTGACCTTCATAATTATGTTGTGGTTAGTATTATGTGCGACCGAAACCAGCAGGCGCGCACGAGTTGAATTTGAATTGCTGACGGGGCCTGCTGCTGCGTTGTCGGCGCCGTTTTAGTTTTTGTTTGTGTAATTCGTGTGCATGGCTTACTGATCATTTGGCTCATGCTTGTTTCTCGTTGTTTCCTTTTGCAGGACTGTTGTTCGTACCCCTACTTCGGAAGAACGCTGTCCCCCGGTGTCTTGCCGACCTCCATAATACCACACTAGGTCAAATTACCATAACGTATGCCGTCCAGCAGGAATATACACACGCGTGGGCGTCGACAGATTGTTAGTGTCGTAGAGAATGGCCGGCCTCCAAAAAATGGTGAATGTGCGGCGTCATTCTTTCGGTGATATGCGTAGGTTTCGTACGCGCTGTCAGGACAACGCAGTTGAATGGATCCAATGAAATATGGTATGGGAGTGTACGTGTGAATGCACTGGACGTGGCCTAGTAGTTGTCAGTTGCGTCTTACTAAATGTGTGACGGTTACTGTTAATCTACGGAATTTGTGGGTTGATGATTCTCCAAACGAAATCACTAGTTATGAAAAAAGCAGTGAGAATGGTACTGGTTTACTGCATGCCACCGTAATGGGTTATTATAAATATTGCTTTACGCGTGGTACACCGTTTCCCCGGGATTAATGTGGCAAGTGGTTCTGTATGCGCGCGGTCTAAGTGATACGTACTCTAAAGAACCTTCCTGGGAATCCATACAAGGCGTAGACATCTGGATCCAATGCCTTCCTGCTCCCGTTTACAAGTCTCCATGAATGTTTCTGTTAATTCCAAAGCAGGACGTTTATCGCCCTTGATAATCTTTTACTGCAAAAACATGAAGTAGTTAGAGAGAAATTTTAGGAAACGTACCCTAAATAACGGTGCAAAATTACCGACAAAGCTTTTCGCCAAACGTGAGGCCGATCCTCCAAGAAACAGTGCGTTGAAGCTTATGGTAAATAAGTTTTGAACCGTACGCAACAAAAAGAGGGGATAAAAACAGACAACCTGACGAAACGGATGTACACGGCTTACGAGTTGAGGCACACAAACTGGCATGGAGTGTATGAGTTAAAAAAGTTTGGTTGGGAGAAAATGTCTCCATGTCGACCAGAATAAGGAGACTGCGTTACCAGATGAAATATCACAGTGAATACTAATTAACGACAGAAGAAAATATCGTATTTCTCAGGACACCAGCTGATTTCCCTGTTACTGTGGACCACCATTAATCGGTCGTTTCCTTCAAACGAACGACACTGCTTTCCAAAGAATAAATCGTTCACCCAACCTCTGCAGTTCAGCGGGTTTAAAGCGTTATTGTTTGCCCGTTTCTCTAGAGGATAATCACCGTCGTTGGTTATCGGGTAGGCTAGAATCAATGATCGTCCTCTTTCCCAATGAAATTGGAAATGTTTTGTGAAACAAATGTGTGAACTACAAAAATTCCGGATACAAAAAAACGAGTGAAGTCAAGGACTGGACTCACCAAAGATTGACAATATTCGTAAGGCGTCCAATGACGCTGGAAAGTATTCGGATTGTTCCAAGCGTAGCCGTGGATGCGAAGTAACCGAGCTGAAAGTTAATTCAACAAACAGGATTTCTTAAACTGGATAGCAACCACCGACGTTGTAGGAAGAACCAGCAAACGTGTGTAGCATAATTTATTCGAAAACGTGTTGTGTTCTTCTTTTTACTCAAGTAAAAAAAAGCACAATTTGGTCTGATGCAGCAGTTACGCAATGTTAGCAAAATGAAGTACAAAATAATGAAATCTCTACAAACGCACCGTTTCATGTTTTCTTGACTCTGGCTCTTTCCTGTTTCCACCTTGCACAAAATTCGGAACAACAATTTTCCAAAAGGCACACATCGTGCTTAAAACTTATTTGTGAACGAAACCAGTTTGATAGAAGATATTGCTGAACCCTCCAGTAAGGTACTTACAACAAACAGCAACATTAAATACAAAGGATTGAGTTCTCATCTGAGAGGTGACAGTGAGCCATTTAAACCTGTGAAGTGGCTGTTCGTTGTAAACCAGCAGATGAAAACTGCGCAGTCTTCAATGAAAAAAAAAACACATTCAACTTTATCTCGCACGAGAACAACAAACAAAAGTTCAACCAGACAGTCGAGAACGCTTGAGTGCATAATATATTGTATAGCCATTCTATATACATGCAACAAGGAAAAAGTGATCAAAAGGTAAGAAACTTAGTTAACATTGTTAATGGTAAATCAGACAATTTCCCAATTACCACAAGGTGGACTCGCGAATTCAACGCAATAATTCATACACCGGCATCCACATTCGAAACAACGAGCAGAACCCACGTGGCATCATCAGGACTGTCGGCGTTCAACGAACTCGGATTACTG
>LUCH01007205.1:8817-28102 GCA_013368495.1 Paragonimus heterotremus
GAGCAATTATCAGAAATGGGTGTCGGGAGGGTCTGAGAGCTAAATATGATAGGACAGTGGGGGATGGGTCAGCAGTGACATGTTTTCGCCTATCCACTCTGTTGTATGCAGCAGGTAGGGCGACTCATCCGGTTTATACTACGAAACGGCCGGTGTAGTACGGAACAATTGGCGTTGTGAATATTCATGAACGTATGAGTTGATATACTGCTAGGATGCCCATACCTAAAGAGGAGAACGAGTAGGGCTCTCAACCGAAGCCTTTGATTCAAAACCCTGTGATTGGGCGGTAGTTTACGAGGACTGGTACTTTTTCCGGAAAAAGAAGTCAACCTCCTCCTATACCTCAACCTGGAGGACCAGGAGATTATGGTTCGTCAGATATTTTACCTATTGGCCTGCCTGTTATGAGTGACTGTCGACGTGGTCACTGCTCTCCAGTTTAGCCCAATATGTCATCACAACGCGCAAGCCGTCACACTGCGTCAAAGTTCTGGTGTCATTTTGACGGAGACTGTTATGGGTTGGTTATCGTCGTCGTTTTCTTATGTTTGTCTAGAATACGTACAACGAGGAAATTAGAGACGTGCTTGAGAAGGTTCTACTTTTTGCCGTCCTCTATACTGCTGTCCGTCTTGTTTGGATGTGTTTTCTTAATTACTATCTCTTGAGGAAGGCTGACGACCGTAAGTCATCAGTTTGATTGAAAGTACTCACACCGTGACCTTTTGACAGTTCACCCATCTTTTTAAGAGTAACTCGTCAAACAGATGTGCTTCGAATTGAACCTCGATCGTCTACTGACACCACGCGCTGGCGATGCCCATCTACACCGATTGATTCAGTTCTCGTATGCAGGTGCCCAATGTGGTTAGTAAAGCTCTAGTCCTGAATGTTCACGGCTGAAATGCGTACGTGGGAAGCAGCAATTCGTGGGCTATGCCTAAACCTGATCCTGTTTGGCGGACTCTTTTTTACCACGGGCGACTACATTATCATGCACACATCAGTTAGTAGACTAATATTTCTTTGATGAACACGTACATAACAGCCACTAACCGATATATGATTGTGTCGTGATGGTTTAATCGGCTTCTAGGTTTGCCCAACTGAAAAATATGAACAAAGTTATGATTGAATCATGGACGTTAAGAGGATCGGATAGTCGCAGATAACAACTGTGAAGTGAACGGCAGAGAAACAAATACAGGCAAGATACAATTGCTATTGGATCAGAATTTGCGCTTATCTGCACGATACGGAAAAATGAACTCACTACTTCCATCAAATTAAGACGAATGTTCACGCACGTCAAATTTGATGGGTGGACGTATTCATGTTGAATCAAGAAATTGCCCTGCACACCTCAAAAAGTGAATAGACGGCATCTACGTGGTCATATCGGTAGACAAAACAAGTCATCGGTTTATTCTTACGATCGATGACCTGAATTAACCAGAAATTGAGCTAGGTTTGGGATAGTAAACTACTCAGGCAAATTAAGTCCTGAAACTAGGTTGACGGTGTAGGTTTAAGGAGGTATGTAAGGCGGGTTACTGGATTCAGACAAAATTTTGGAGGCAAACGAATAACTGGTTACAAACTGATGACTTGATAACTTTACTGACGTAAGAAAAAGTAGTACCACTTCAACACGAGCGTAACTAGCACAAACGCTGCGTTCATTCAGGTTAAGGTTGGGAATTCCTAGTCAGGAGATCGTGGAAACTTGCTGAAGTACGTGTGCATTCACCAAACAAGGGATTAGGCTAAACGTTAAACTGGACGTATAAAACTTCCAACTTTTTGAGGACATTCCTTTCATCACTCTGGTCTCTCTACTCTAAAATTCACTAGTGTAGGTTGTCTGCCCTGGCCGGCGTACTTATTAGTCTCGGTAAGTGCGCCCTGACTTTTGAAAGTTACATTCTTAATAGAAGGGACGATGAAACAGTCTCACACAACTTGTATCACAGTTCGCCTATTGGAACCAGGTGCCGCTGTAAGAGATCAAGCAATATCAGACTCATATGAAGACATATGAAGACGTGTACTTTCACAGAACCCAGTGCAGTCGGTACAGTGATCTTCACGTAGGTGCTGAATCCATTCCAGAAGTAGAACAATCCCGACTCACCTCCATTCTGCTATAGGATGATAGACTCACGGTACACTACAACACACCGACTCAACCCCCTCCAACCAGAGTTTCCTCGAGTAGATTCAGGCAGGCAGTAAAACTATCTCCTGGTATTGGTTTTTATCCAGTGCGGCGTCACTACTTAATAAACTAGACGAGCTTCGATACCGCTGTTCCCGGCGAAGCCCGTTTGTAGTAGGCATCACGAAAACCTGGTGTATGGAAGAAGTGTGAGACGGCGAGTTCTCCATTCCGGATGTGATGGTGTTTCACATTGATAGGAAAATCGGTAAAGAGGTGGTATAGATCTTTTTTTGGGGTCGCACCTAAATACCAAGTATTCGTAGAAGAGTGTTACTATATCTTCCAGGATCAGTCTGGCAGGTAATTAACGCCACTCCTAACTTCACTTGTTTGGTTAGTGTCAATTACGTATAGCTTTTTGCGCACAGGGTTACCGACACGGCCTTGCACAATGCTTTGCATAGAATATCATTGATAATAGGGATTTTAATCACTCGGAATTAGACTTCACGAACCATTTAATCAACATTGCGACCTTAACTGCTGGTAATTTTTTCGAGGCAGTAGTGGGAGCTTGGCTGTTTCCGTAAGTCCAACGAGGTTGATATGCCAGGCAGTTTAAATATCCTAACTCCACTTAGTCGCAGTGATCGCGGGATAATTGAATTCGGCTATCTACGCGAAGGTAGACAACATATTCCCCAGAATGCAAGTTTAAGGGCCTGTCACGAGCCAAATTCCGCGGGGCTGAAGACAGCTTGGCAGAGTCGAATGACCTGACTCCGTCACTACACTCACCTCAGACAATGAGACCGTTGAGGAAATCTCCGATGCCGTTAATGACCACGTTCTATCGAAGTATCCCCGGTCTAGTAAAAAGCCGAAAGACCTAAAAGAATAGAATCTAACGTCCGATTACATTTAAACGTTCAGTCTGGTACAGGCACCAACTAGAGCAAACTGAACTCACATCTGTTGAGTATGTCATTTTTGCGCAACTCCACCACGACTGCTATCAGAGAGGATCACTTTTGCTGTCAACGCTGTCTTATTCAAAAGCTGAAGATGAGTTCTAAGCTCTTTTACATCGAAGTTGCGGCACACACGGAGTAAAGTTGGTATATCGCAACTGCAAACGTCTGGTGGATTTACCAGTACAGATGCAGAGGCGGTCAACACTGGGCAAACAATCCACAATTGTGCTTAGCTGCTAATCACGAACGACTTTTGAGCGCATGGTTGGCAACTCGATTGAAATGTCTCAAATTTCAGTGTCACAAGTCAGAGTCAAGTTAGAGAACGTGCTAACTCACGAACCACCCGGTCCAAAACTTATACATCCTGTCGTCTTGGAAAGTTGCACCACGGAATTAGCAGAACCGCTTACAACACTTTTTACTTGCTTCTTGCCAACTAGCCGTCAACCGAAAGCCTGATAATAGCTCACAATCATACTTATCTTCAAAGGTGGACACAGAGAAGATGACTCACTGAACTACCGACCAGTAGTTTTTCTTTCAGTAGTCTCTAAAGTAATGAAGAGCTTACTAGATGACTCTGCCTCCGTCACCAAGGAGTAACATGGCTTACGTAGGGAATACTTGTGTGTCACGAGTCTGCTGAGTGCTGGCGTCTTTTGGATGAAAGCTGCCGACGCAGGACTGATTATGGATATCGCTTATTCTGATTTTTCCGCAGCTTCTGACAGGACTGATTCCATCTTGCTACAAAACTCAATGGTTATGGCCCCGATGTACGCCTACTTACGTGGCCTGGGGATTATCTAACAGCGTAATTTTCACGTCAGAGTAAAAAGACAGGTGTCAGAGTGGCTCCGTGTTAACAGCAGCTTTCTACAAGATACAATCTTAGGACCACTGTTATTCATTAATTTCGTTATTGAATCACCCAGCACAGTGAAATCGTCGACGTTGCTGTACACCGATGGCACTAAACTGTAGCTAGTTCTGGAGCGCCCGGAAGATGTGCTAAACTTACAGAACCACTTAAACTGTCTAAACCAGCAGTCCGCGGAAGACAAATTGCCGCTCAAAGTCAACAGATGTAAAGTCGTACACATTCGCCGTTAAAGTTGTGCTGACTAATACCTTGGTGACACAGTGCTATTCTTGCTGATGTGCGAACGAGACCTGGGGACCGTAGTGACAGATAGTTTGAGTTGGTCTGCAGATTGTGTTGCCATAGCTAAAATAGCACAAATAACTGAACCTCTTGCGAAGAATTTGCAGAACTTTCCCCCTTGAAATGTTTTCTTTTGTTCATTTCCATAATGCATCCACACCTGGTAACGAACATTATAGGTTTGTGGTTCTTATTTTAAAAATAGATTTGGCACTTATCGGAAGTGTTCAGAGACTGGCCATTAGAATTATGGGGCTCAGGAAATTCTCCAACTCTGAATTAGCCAAATATCCATGAGAGACCTAATTGTTACCTACAAAACACTTCACACATGGGTCATCCACTGACATCTCCCAATAAACAAGAATGACCGTCTAAGAGGTCACTCGCTGGATTTGAGTAATGGAATAGGCAGGTTACTTTGCAGATCGAACTACTCCACAACCAGGATCTGTTCACACTGGAACGTATCGTCCAACTTTGTGGTTACGGCTGAATTGGTTGAGAATTTTAAAACAATTTTAAAACTGTATCAAGCATACATGAAAATCAGTCTGTACAAGTTCCTTAATCATTATTCTAGCCCAAGCCCAACAAGTCACTAATTGCGCGTATCTGACCGAGTGTTGTTGCAGTATTGGTTGTTAATATGATTGTGGACAGTAGATTCATTGAAGTTTTCTTTTTATTCATTTCCATTCACCTTTTTCTTTACAATTATTAACCGTCCAACACAGTTTTTCGGGACCAGCAGGATTTTTCTCCCTCCTGTAAACCTATGAAGATACCCAAATATTTTACAGACGGGCGTCTCGAAGGTGGTTTGACTTTAACGTGTACTTATGGACGATCATCAAAAAGTTGGTGATATATCCTTCGTTTGAGAAGAGGAAGTGGAATATCGATAAGTACCGCTTAATAATATGCATACGCTGGGTCAGCTGGTCAGTTTAACAGAGTAATTCCGCAAGACATGCGAAGAGGATGTATTTAAATGTCGGAAAAGATCGATTGCACGCTTTGGCGGAAACGAGTCCTTTGGGATAGATTTGAAGCTCACATACGTCGAAAAGGAAAATGAGGAAGAAGGGAATTCTAAGGATCACCCGAATTCCTGAGCGGTAAGGAAGATTATTGGCCATTCAATTGTGTAAATTGGATACGACTAGAAACATAGTCGTATAGCAAGACTGAGAGAAATGGCCGAATAAACATTGATGCAGTCAAAAGCGCAGATGCAATTTAGGAAACAGAAACAGGATGCCTTGCACTAAGCGTTTGGCATCTAGACGAGCTAGCATGTCAACTATCATTGGGACTGACAAGAAATAGGCCTATTTGGAGGTTTAGATGTACACTGAAAAATGAACATGGAGGATCATTGGAGTTTCGGAAGCAAACAGTCTACATATTTTAAACAGTTGATAAACGATCAACTCATTGAGGTCAAAAATACCTTTGCCGTTACGCGGATGACTTGGGTGCAGAGACAAACCTCCAACTGAAAGGTTACATAAACTTTCTGAAGAGCAGTACATCTGTAGTGGACAAGTGGGTATGCGCTAGACCCTCGTCCACTAACAATTAAATAGCCTTTCCTAAAGAGTAATCGTAACGTAGTCCCACCAGGCATCGAACTAGAAAACGCAGTGAGGTTTGGAAACAAACCGTATATTTCCAGCAGTGTTTGGAAATATGATAAGTAGTTAGTTCTAGCCTAGTCTGGGATCAACGGCAGCAACCAACAGGAAAAGAAGAGAAGCGCGAGATGGGCTACAGTCAGCGCGCCAGGCGAAAAGTGCGTTAACCAACGCTCGAATAGGTTCGGGTTAAACGACCTTGAAGAATGAAATAATAGATAAGTCGTTGAGAAAGCGGCAAGCATTCACTGCGTGCAATTAGTTGCACAAATGAAGAAAGTGGTACTGAGTTCCTATCAGGCCTCCTGTTGCCGGCGTACATAGAATCATGCGTACAGAACAGACAAGCAGGAAAACACGGTCGCAGCCGGGATTCTTAGAGGAGCCACACGATCGCCGGTCACTACACACCCATCTAGGGAGTACATATGCGTTCATAAAATGAACGATTAGGTTATGTGGGGTTGATAAGAACTTTTAACGTAAACCATAATATCAACCTTCCGACTTTAAGAAGAACGTTGTCAACGTGAAGCGATTTCGTCAGATCGTGGCCTAATGTAATATGTAAACGTACTGCAGACTGGGATTTGATAAGTGTTCGGTTTCGGTGGGTCGTTCTTTCTTCAAGTCGAAAGTGTCCAGCAGTATATCGAGTTACGCGGTTGGTCTTACCTGGTCGTACAGTGCATCTCCGCTGTTCCGGCGAATCTGGCTTGCATGCCGCACACATGTGGCTTCGCCGACTTTCACTCCATATAGGACTGATCCTCGCCGTCGGACAATTACTCCTCTCTTCCAGTTCAGCGGTCCATGAAACATGCGTACAAGTGCCGGCTCGCCGTGAAGTACCGTGCACGAGCTCCGTGTCCTTGATTGTACTGTCTTTCTATCCCTGCATTGCGTTTTCCCTTTCTGTTTGGATGCGGGATCATGATATCAAAAACAGTTCTCAGTTTCTACTGAACATGCATTCTGCCAGCGACTTGCCATCTGGGACGTTCGGATTTGGGATTGCCCGGTAAGTGGTCAAGAAGGTCTCTTCTGGCCTTCATCTTGGTGCAGCAGCCGAGTTCTGCGAACACATCCGGGTGTATCTGATGGAGAGCCTTTGTTAGTTGATGGTGGACTTCTGGTGCGCTTGAATGCAGTTGCAGATTTGGAATAATTGTCTGCCAAATAGATGTAGTGTATCGATCCAATCCATTCCAAGGAGGTCCAGGCCAGGGTTGCGGGTCACGTAATAGGTAACGCTGATTGATGGTCCGTTAAAAGCTGCAGTGCAGTTGACTTCGCCAATGATTGGCAATCAATCACCAGTAGCGTTTCGAGCAAGTTGGGTTGTCGGGCGCTTTGTAGGTTTGCCCATCAGGTGCCACGTGCGATCAGAGATTAATGTGATGTCGGATGCTGTGTCGAACTGTAGTCTGATCGACTTGCCGTTGATGGAGACGGATAGGTACTTTCTGTGCATCCAGTAGTCATCGTTTCTTGCCGCGGGAACAACTTGTGTGGCTTGCGGGAGTTCTGATTGAACAGGTGCTGTCGCTTCTTAGAACGGCAATGGTCCTCCTCCCCCGGGAGCAATGAGTGCATCGATGCTGTTTGAATGGACAATATCGAACATAATGACATCCACCGCATGTCAACAAAGTGTGGGAGGTTTCTTTCAGTTGTCGCGTTCCGACGTTGATGCAACCTTGACTGGGACATTTTAAGACACTGGGTGAACGTTTGAGTGACTGCTCTGTTCGATCATAGCGTTGTCATGCTTCAGCTTCACCAGACGCTGGCATTCGACAGTGATATCTTGCAGGGTGATTTCGGGACATTATTCTCTCTTCGCCAGAATCCGTGTTCTGATATCTGCTTCTTTTGGTGACTGAAGCCCACAAGCGAAAACTAGACATTTGAATTGATCTTCAATCATTGTTCGAAGCTTGAAACGTTCGCACTCCCAAGTGGCTGTTCCATCGTATGTCACCCAGTCATCATCTGCTGACTTTACGAGCTTCAGACAGTGGTAGCATACATTAAATAGGGATGACTGGTCGCTAAAGGTTTGGGACAGAGTCTGGATGATTTTGTTAAAGCTTAAATCCCTTGGGTTCTTCGACAAAATAAAGTTGACGCACCATTCGTGTTTTGAGATTCCCAGTTTACGGAGCAGCAGCAGCCTCTTCTTCTTCCTCCTCCTCCTCATCACAGACAGCAATACATCAGTGGTTCACACTGATACTTAACTACAGCCTAACTTTCCGAGCATCGTCGTGCCAGTTACAGGATCAAAGTGAAACTCGCTCATTAAGTTGATTAGCGATTCTGCTGCAGGTTTGAAGGATTTGGATCTCGCTGTCGGTTGCTGGAAACTCAGCTTCTGCGTTTGTTTCAATCAGTTTTAACAGAACACACTCACACATACAAACAAAACCACCGCCACCCGGGTAGACAGTCATCCACAGTTTCCATGACTGTTGAAATTGTGTATAACCATATTCCTGCTTTTATATGTAAGTCCAATAAATCTTTTGTAATTGTATATGCCTGATGAGATTGACCGAAAACAACTGTTTGCAACTTTGACTTTTTATGAATATTCTGAGTATAATGACAAAAGTTTTAACTGTGCTTGCTCGAATTGTTTCTGCTGTTGTTGACGGAGGGTTTGCATCTGCTCAACTGTTATTGACATCGTGAGTTCTTCCGTCACCAAAGTGTTGTAAACCCTCGAAACGATAGGCTGGTTTGTCCTCGGTATAGTGGTATGCTTAACAAAAGGCGGATTCTCATGGTAATAATTAACATGGAAATTCTCAGTCTCAAATATACCGCGACTGTCCCCATATTTGCTCCCAAAACAAGCCAAAAGACGCGTGAAAAAAACAGCTTTGTTTTGCCCCAAAACGTGTGCGAGAAGGCGAAAAATACCAAGTACTTATATGGCGCGTAGTGACCTAAAAACATTCTCGAATCCTAAAATAGAAGGACGGTTACCGAAAAAGTAGTTAGGATCTCTAAGCCACCAAAGAGCATAGCGGAACATAAATCGGACAGGTAAAAAACTAACCAAGGTTACCTCTCGACCGTTCCGCTCATTCTTATGGGATTAATCGTTTTACTCGAGCACGGAGGAGGTTTTGGACGAAAAAAACAAACCCCTTAACAGGAAGGCCTTTATTTCTAACATGCAACTGTGAACACTCTATAAATAGCCAGTGTTTCACTGCGTTACGAATTGAAAATGAAATAATGTGTCGAGTAATAAGAAGCAGATGTTAGAATGGCTGGCATCCTGAGATAACCTGTGATAGGCCTATATAGCATGGGATCATTTTGTATTAGTTAAATTTCGCAGCCTACCACAACGTGCTTTCTTCCTTATTCGTACAGAAATTCGGAAAACATACGGACAAGCCTACGACGAGTGCGACGTCTTCATCAACCAATGTCCCACCGTTTGGTGACCTCCTGGATGACTTCAACCAATTAGGCTCGATCCGGACGGATCCGAAATAAAAACAACCATCGGTCGAACACTGACATTCCACTTTGCACACTCAGTCATTGATTTGACCCAAAACCACTGCTCTCTCTGGAATTCTTCAACGCGCGTAGTACTTTTAACTTTGTGGATGACATATTAGCATGTTGAGCCAAAACGAGTGTGCTGACATTTCGAACGAGGCTGTTTATTCGAAGTTATCTACAGTGTATAATCGCCTATTTTCTATCATTACTTCTCTCGCAATGAATAATTTATTTTAAGTAATCACTGTCAATATATTCGCTCAAATGGATTTGTCTTATAGTGAACTTTGTGTGTCGGTGCGATCGAACCCGGCTCACAGTTGGCTAGCCGAACTCGCTTGTAACCTCTCATCGTTCGGCCAGTGCATGAAGTCGAAAGTCTGTCTATTCATGTGCGTGCTACTCTACACCTAATCTTGTGCACCTACTGCAATAGAAATATTCGACGCTCTATTCAACAACGTTTATCGAGATGTTCCTTGGGAGGACTAGTCTTGCCCGCTATCTTTAGCCCGGACAACGTGACCCAAAACAGAACTGAGAAAAGGTCGACTGATGAAAGCCTGTTTGTACTGTTTAATCAGAGAGAACATTGAACAAAAAGAATGTGATACATCTGAGTGCCTATACAATGGTAAGGACCACAACTGAGGAGACAAGATTCGTTAGCTTTTATTCTGGTGGTAGATTGGGCCTCCACGGTACGTAGACGTTTCTTATTTCGAGAAATTATATCGACAACTACAGGGTATTTCATTCAGTAGTATGACACACTCCCAGCCTCCCTAAAAAGAACGTTGTGAATAAGAGTGAGTAACCAGCCTCGTAATCGATTGGAAAAACTGACGGCGAGCCAGAAAGACGCAATAACGTTGGTTCTCCGCATTGTTATTGAGGGATGCGTAATGCCTGTGTGAGATCAACTTAACTCTGTGGTTCGCAAATGTGGTCTCTTCGTGACGAGGATGTGAACAGACTAATGGTTTATTAATCGTTTGTCCACTAGGTAGGATGATCGCGTGAGCAACGTAACTGATCGTCAACACATACTTTCAAAACCTCCGGACATCAACAATCGGTCAACTGATATAATTGGTTAACCTACGATGGTTAGGTCACTTGCTGCGTGTGTTTACCTTACTTGCATTATCTTCTGATACCAATAACAGCTGGATGAGGTCACGAAATAGGACCCTGGGTAACCCGCCGAGTAAAGCCGACAATTACTAGTGACTAATGGCGTCGCCGGTTAGAAATGTTATGAGATGGTAGCAGAACTCCATCCACAATCTTTCTAGCTCTGTAAATCAAACAGTGTTCAAGTGACCGCATCTCCCGTGTTTCGATGGATATTTCAGCTAGCCCCTTTAAAACAAGCTCAACTGGATTTCAAATCCTCCTTGTGACAAAAATACACACTACTCGAGTCTAGAGCTTCTTGGGGGAGGCTGAGTGGTATGTCTGGGAACGTGGAGGTTAAGATCGATTGCAAGTGTTCAGTTTGTATCAACTAGATGCCCTACCACCCATCGGCAATTTCTGGTTATAGTGAATTCCGTTTTTTATTAAGTGATTCCTTGGTTAAGCCACAACGAGTTAAAAACCAAAAGAGTTATCGATTTCGCAACGTTTCGACCCTCTCGGAGAGCCTTTATCAAGCGATTTAAATCAGAAAACGTATAAGCTTCAAATGAGGCAGTCATCAACTAGCACATGTTTGTGTTTCACCTGAATTCCGTTTTTTTCTCTACTTTTGACAAGTCTATTTGAAGATGTTTCACGTCATTGTGACAAACGGTGCTTGGAACTGCAGTTTCGTTTAGCCGGGCTCGTGGGCGTTATGAACCCGCTACCGTAATAAAGAAGAGATAAGCAACGTAGTAGGTTTATACTATTACCGATTCACATAGAAAACCACTGCCGGGTGTAGGTTCGATTATTCGTAAACAGCACAATCAGCTGATTTGTCCCTCAATCATGGAATATCGATCGACGTCGGACAAGGGCTGTTTGATCATCATCCGTGCGGTCTCAAACGGTTGCACGATACTGTTTCGGTTGCTGCGCTCCCACATAATCGGCAAGCGCTCATCCAGAACAGTGCGCGGTACGTCTATCCCCGATCCCTCGGTTCTTGTGCGTTTTCGGCGACGTGGAAACAGTGGTTCTGTTTGTGATTGCTGGTCCACGTGTGGGACACATGGCTCTGCAATCGGGCGGGTCACAGGAACTTTTGGCTCGACCATTACCATCACTTCTGGATATACGGGTGTCGGACACAATTTAGCCAGCCGACTAAATCCGCTCAGAACACCCAGATCAATGCTGTAACACCGAGGTAGTGTAGAAGGAAACAAGATGCGATTCTTAGGACTGTGTTCGCCGTGTATAACGAGTGGGTTTGGTTCGACTGCTACGGCTGGCGCGTAATCTGGTTTTGCTTCATCAGGAGAGAGGAAGAACGACGAAGCTGAGACAGGCGCAAACAACTCGGCACGTCCCATGGGCGGTTTGCCTTCAGAGGCTGAAACGACCGAATTAGAGCTGAGGTGTTCGGAATTCAAGCGGGAACGGTTAGGATTGGACAGTGAACTGGCGGGTCGCGAAACAAGCCGCACTGGGGAATCTGAAAGACAATAGGCGACAAAAGAAAGTGAGGATAAATTAACATACATGTTAAACGTGTACAGAGGGGATATTTTTTCACCATCATTCAATAATTAAAAGTTCGCTTGCTGGTGTAAGCTGAGATCAGTGATGTCACAGCCAGAAGACTAAGGGGCGTTCATCAACCGTCACTGAGCAGCGCTTTTAATAAGAATGGATGCGAAGTGTAACCAAAGCTCTCATCGTCATAAACACGGTGAACCCGGTTCCACTACGGATGTGATTTCGACAACATCCTTGACGAAGGTCACGAGTACTACAATTTGCCTGTGGCGCTGTAATTATCAATCCACTGGTTATAAATCGACGTCCTCTTAGTAACAACGATGGTGTTACATACAGCCAAAAAAACACTAACACTTACCCGCGGCCTCGGCATTCAGATGTACTTTTCAGCCTTCCCCTTTCGAAAATATACACCAAGCCCCAGGTTCATTCCTGTTAGAGTTAGCCAACAGTGCAAATCTTCGCTAAGGCGAGAATCCGGACTCAAGTTCACGTTTTTATAAGGTAACCGGACTGACCACTAGATAGTTGGAGTCGTATCAGATATGGCAAGATTGTTTAACTCCGCTCGTGATAAGGGATGACTGTTACCGAGCTCCGACAGCAGTGAGACTCGAGTCTTTTCGAAAGGATCCCATTAGAAAGTCTACCTGATTGCAAAAATTGCAATCCATTGTGCAACATTGAACTCTGCGACTACGTGTCAGCTGTCTGATGTCTTTTCAAGTTCTCCAGCAAACGTCGACCACTAAGGCAAGAGCGCGAAATCATTTATAGAAAGCGCGGTTTCTTTGGTTTTTGTGCCTAGGTAGGATGAGGTAAAAATAGCCTACAGTACGCCTGACGACTTACGCGAAGTCTCTTGCATACGAGCGAAAGGTCCTACATATAGCACGTCTGTTACCAGGTTTCATCCTCTACCCCCTATCGACGCACTTGCAGTTTTTCGGAAAATGTGCGGTGCCGCGTGGTTACCTCTAATGGATTGACTGTTGAGGTGTGTGTGAAGTCATCAGTTGCTTTCGTGATTTGCAGACACATGATAGTTTGGCGACCATAACAGGGCGGAACCAAAGTGCGTGGTATACGGGACATCTCAGATGTTACTCGAAATGGTGTCTGACCTGATCTCACTCTGCAACCAAAAGTAACAGTGAGTTTAGGTTATCATTAACTGATGCTGAAGAACTGGAGGCCTTAACAAGTGAACACCAGGCTTCGCCTCGTTTGACGACGAGCGGAACTTCGTTAAGCTGCTTTATATCAAGCATGAAGAAACAGACACATGTTACTTCATCTACTGGGCTAAAATTATGAAAATCGGAGGTAACGTAGGAGGCGTATTATCACAGAAAGAACCATGACTGATGATAATGTGCGCGAGCATTATGTCCACGTTGTGATTTTCTCTTTACTTCATTTACTTAACGGATGGTATGAACGGTGTAGTAGGTCAGCAGGTTAGAATATTTACCCAACCATTTCACTGTCCATAAGGCAATCGTATTCGTGTTTGACAAATCAATATACAAACCAGTAAATTAGATGTTAATGGGCAAGAGATAACCGCTGCAATCCTAGAGATCTATACCGACCAGGGACGGAAGTAAGCAAAATCTCTAAACGCTGCACGTCACAGTGGATATTTCACGTGAATCGACAGTCATAACGTACATCTTAAACTAGCACCCGGCCAAGTAAAAAGGACAGTGACTGTAAAATCGGGACGCCTGGTAGTTACATAAGACAAATGAAAAAACGAATTTCAGCGAAATGGGAATGGGTATTTAAAGACAGTTGGTGCATATAGCAGAGGACAACCTACGTTTACCTCATTGCTTACAACCAACTTTGTGCGCTATGGACCACCAAAGTAAACCACCCTACCGACGTTTACGACATTCTAATAATTGTTGTTTGATGACCAAACGCAACCTAAAAATTGTCCCTGTTACACCTATCTACAAGATCCAAGTAAGATTCATCATTATCATAGACAGCAATACATCAATGGTTCACACTGATGCTTAATTGCCACTGGTGGAATAACGAGGCATTTGGAAGTTGCCGGTATATATGGGCGTTCGAGCGCTGACCCCATCACGGTTGATGGGTCATTTCCAAAGTTGAGGATCAAACACACAATCAGCATAACGTTCGAAAGACAAATAGATTTAGTAAATACGAAAGACAACAATGAAACTGTTACCGTCTTCAGTTTATGACCTAGTTCATCCGAGTTAGCTCAGATTAAGAGTTAATCCGAAACACAAGGTTGAGGTCGGCAGTTGACGCCAGTACTACGCCAAGCTTGCTTCAATGTGATTATGCTCTATATACATTCCGACAATCTAACAAAAGCTTCGAAGGCCAGTGCAAGGATTTCATGGGGATCATCGTTAGCATCGTCCGCTCTGCTTGATGTGATAACCAGTTGGCACGTTTGAAACAACAATGCGACAGAATTACCTCCAGATAATGCGAGCAAGCTCCGACAGTAGTCTTTTGTTTCTGATTGTGCAAACATCGATACATCATCGTCAAGTCGCTCACCGATCCCTCTGCTGGGTGTCGCGTATGGTGTGGAATGTGTCAGGATGCATTTACTGCTCGCAGCGGCAGACCGATCGATTCTTAATATGTCGCCGTCTATTGGAAGTTCAACCTGAGCCGTACCCAACCCGAGCGTATCTTTGACAACAGGTGTGGGACTGGAATCACAACCTGACTCGCTACGCACGCGCCGGTGACGCAATACCATGGGCAGGAATTGCTCTTCATCACCCGTTGGCTGATCGTAGCCGGTGTAACGGACAGGAATTAACCTCGTGTGTGCTTGGTGTTCCGGAAGGACTCTTCTTTTGGCTGGGTGGGGTTCACCGTCCACAAGTCGAACGTTGTCAACATCAGCGATTTTAGAAGACGTTGCGTCAACATGTGTCTGTTGTTGCATGCCTGAAACCTCTGCTTGAGTTGTACTCATGGCTTTGATGTAAGCTTTGACATATGCATAAGCAAACGACAAGAGAGCCATATTGGTCACGATTTTGGTAGCAAACAACCTATGAAACGAGAGACAGTAATTAATCAGCATTTATATCAGGATGATTCCTGTCATTCAAACTAGTGTCACATGTGTGTTGGATAGCATCAGATAGTCCGGAATTATAGATGAGACCCAATTGTGGCAATCAGGGCTCCGGCTGGATTCGAACCAGAGACAGAAACACCATGCCCAAGCGGTCTATCAACTTCGTAGCTCAGCTGGTAGAGCGCTTGGGCATGGTGTTTCTGTCACTGGTTTGAATCTAGCCGAAGTCCTGATTGTCACAATTGGGTCTCATCTAAAATCATAAATCTGCCAAACTACTTATTTGTCCGGAATTAAACATCAGTATTTCAGGTAAACGTGGTTCGAATATGTGAGCATATCATTGGTAATCGGTATGGGTATCACCAAGCTATTTTACAAGAGCAGATGTGTACGGGCGATTAAGATTTGCATGATAGTAAAACCTCTCGTGAACGCACATATGATAACATGGAGAGACAGGCGCGCATGTTCACTGTGATCCTTAACAGCAACCCATCAACAGTCGATAACCATGATTCGTCACCTATCCAATGCAGTAGGTCCACGAAACTAAACTGAGAAGTAAGGGCCTGCTACAAAGTCATGACGTCTGTTTCATAGGCAGAGACCACAAGCAAACGGTGGAAAATCACGTAAGAGTAAGAGGACATCCCTAAAACAGTAGCTGACTTACTTCAGTAATGATCCTCAAACAGAACGGCGGCATTCACGCCAACCCAGTGCAAATAACCGCCGCAACTTACAGCGTCGACAATGACAGACACAATGAACTTTGGCCACGGGAGACAAACATGACCGGAGATCTGTCGCTGAGATTACACTGGCCACCTTTGCCTGAGTTTACACAGCCAATCCTGGTATGAGCGAGTATGTTAATCAGCAACAGACTCCTTGTGATGCGAAAACGTAACTATGACATGTCGAGATTACTCGAAATCCGTCAGGAGCACCCGCTTAAAGCCGATATATATATGCATAGGTAGCTGCGTTAGAAACAGCAAGGATTATAGAAAAGAAAACAACGAACAACACCACCAAGATTGGGATGGCCTGCACTAATCTAGGATATAAATGGCTACAGAACGATATCACTCTGAAGGTTAAGGGGCACATGTATAATGCAACCGCGAGAACGACGTTGTTGTGTGACTGCTAAACGTGGTCGTTCAGGATAAGTGAGATAAATCGTTTTCGGATGTTCAAACATCGACGTTTGCATTCAAACGCATCGGTGACATCAACGGGTAGGCAGCAATGACATTAGGACGTAAATAACTGACAGATGGGATCAGGCGAGCTTATGCGCAGTCATGGGAAATGCACAGACTAAAAGGATTGGGTCATGTACTAAGTATGCCAACTAACAGAAGGCCACACCGAGCACTGTTTGCCAAAAGCGCAGCCGGCCGATGATATAGAAGAGGTGGACAAACAGTGAGAAACCTGGATATAATATCCGCCTAGCTACGGTAGGTTGATTTCATCTCCCAAGCCCGAGTCCTCGTGACACACGGATTCCGCAGCTGAAGACGTCAAGATAAATGGTAGTTAATCTGGTTCAACGGAGTTGTTCAAATAGGTTTTCGTAGGTGAGGTAGGTGCAATTAATGGGGCGAGGCAGTCAGGGAAGTTGTCCCAGGGGTGCTAACTTACTTTCACCTTCAACTCAGTTCTTTGATCGTGATGTGTATGGGCACCTTGGTGTCGATTGCGTGAGTTCACACATGGGGTATTTGAGTAATAAGCCCTATTAACTTTTTCTCTATCTTAAAAATAAGATTTGTTTCTTATGGCTGTATGGCAATTAAACATCCGCGTCAGCCACTGATGTACTTCTGCCCACGGCGACGAATGCATCACACTCGAGACGAACATCGGTCGTCTGGAAACTTGCGCATCACAAGATGAGAATCGAGAATGAAAACATGGCTGTCCGAAAGATTTGTTTAATCTATATAAAGAACTCTAATTTAGTCCCAAAAAAGATACGGTTGGTGTGACACTTCTACTATTCACGTTTTCAGTTGCACATGAAGTCATTTGGCTCAACATGTGTCCCCACAAGAGTACTGTTTAGACTAAAACATGCACGTTATGAGTGCAATAGTGTGATAAGACACTTCTCTATTAGGTACATCTATACGATCAGGCCTCCGCAAGCTTACTATCGATTTGGAGTCTTCATACAGATCGAACATCATTCACAACTGATCGCAGCTGCCGCATTCCCATAGACTTTCCAGTCGGCCGCTTTTGAAAAGCAGCACTAGACTCAAGTTTCGCTCTTACCAGAGTTCGTCAGCAGTGCATATCCTTGCCACTGCCGGGACTTGAACTTCGACCTATTGGAATCTGTTAAGGCAGAAGCCACACAGCATACTAGACGATGAAACACATGGTGGTGACAGTGTTAACAAATCAGTCCTGTGTGCAGCAAGAACACTTCGTACTAAGTAGTCTATCAACATAAGGTCACCCTCAGAAACGGAGTGAACGAATTTTCGCCGCTCACACAGCAAGAACGGGCCGGTTAGCTGGTCGAACATGCTACAACAGAACATGACTGATAACGCATCGAACCATGGGTAAACCTAAAGAGCAGCCATCGCCGACTGATGATTATCCACTCTGATGAGACGTCGGAATATTAGACTGTTAATTTCAGCTTACCTGCGTTCAGTCGGAATTGTATTAATAGGCTTAGCAACGTGATAACTGGAGAAAACAGTCAACACCGAGTGACGAACAACCATTGAAATCGTTTGTGACTCGGTGCGTTGAATTACCGTTCATTCAAGTAAAATAACAATTGTGGCATCCAGACCGGGTTAGCTGTTACACTTACAACTAAACTAGCTATGCGTGTTGGAATCAGTGAACAAACCAGGCGTTCTTGAGTGACAAGAAATTCAACGAATCATGTCAAAAAAGGAACTCACATAAATACGATCACGGGTAGACAACACCAAACATAGCCAGGATTCCGAACAGTTTGTAAAATCATCACATTAATTAGACAACTCAGAGGAATGGGAGTCAGACCCATGCGACGTGACAGCAGGTCAAAGTAATCCGAAGTATTCTGGTGAAGAAGAAAATCGAGAAACCGAAAAGAAAGACGCTGTTGAAAAAAGGCTGAAATTGCACAGAACCGCAAACAGCTGGATAGTACAAGATGATTCATGCTAACCGTAGTTATGGGAAATGTTAAGCACAAGCCTTACAATATGGACCTGGTAAGCCTCGAGTAAACAGAACTGACCATTAACATCCAAAATTTACCAGTTGATTCTACTGTGAAAAGGTTGGGTTGGAATGTAAACAGCACATGCAGAAAGCAAACTGAACAAGTACAAACTGAATTTCACACAGAAAAGCAAGTCACAGCTTAGTCTGACCTGGTTAATAATAAACAATAGACAGTTGCATTTAAACCCTCAATTAGGATTATATGATTAACGAAGACCTGTATCATCATAGTTCTACATGCCACCGTTCATTTCTCGGAACATACTGAACACCGTGAATATAAATTGTTCTTAGCGCCTTGTCGCGACGAAAACGAAAATTTCAACGATTATAATGTAATCTTGATGAAAATTTACGGGCTACAATCAAATCTCAGACGAAGGGAGTATACTGTGATCTTGGCTAGACGGGCTTTTCAGGGGGTGGGGGTATCCTGTAATCTTGACTAGACGGACTTTGAGACGAAGGGGGTATACTGTACTCTTGACTAGACGAACTTTCAGACGAAGGGGGTATAATGTAATCTTGAGTAGACGGACTTTCATCATCATCATCGTCATAGACAGCAATACATCAGTGGTTCACACTGATGCTTAACTGACACACAACCACGAAGGAAAAAAACCCATACAGGAAGAGAAAAGAAAGAAAGAAGGGGGGGAAGGGACCTAAGTACCAAAAATAAATACGTCTATATTCAAACATACAAAATCAAGGCGCCTACACCTAGCAAACAAACAATCGCGCTGTAAGTGAAAGTAAGGCGTCATCAGCAACACAGCTTCCTTACGGCTT
>LUCH01007206.1:0-18715 GCA_013368495.1 Paragonimus heterotremus
AGATTAGCGAACACCGCCATAACCTTGGAAATACGCGCCTCTATTTCATTCCCTACACCTCCGTAGCCGCCGCTGATGCAGCTTCCGAGGTATACAAATCGGCCAACAACCTTCATGACTTCGTTATCTAACTTTAAATCTACGAAATCACAACAATCTTGCAGAAGTAATTTGCACTCTGAGGCTGCTAAACGCAGAACAGCGTTGTTTGTGCCGCCTGATAGTTGCCAAAGAGCAACACCTTATCGTCAGCATAATCAAGATCAGAAAGTCTTTCATTAGGTAGGAGGTCCACACCGGCATCATTCGAGTGCCGCAAACAGTCTTTCATTATTTTACCCATGACGAAATTCAACAGAAGTGGTGAAAGGAGACAGCCTTGACGTACACCGTTCTTGGTGCTGAAACTGTCAGCCGGTTCACCGTAAACCCTAACCTGAGCTGAAGTATGGAAATAAAGCGCCGACAGTATGTTCACATACTTGGACGGTACACCTCTGGGTTTAAGTGACTCTTAAAGTGTAGATCGATGTACCGAATCGAACGCACCTATATAGTTCAGAAACACGGCAATTGTTGGCCGACGGTACACATGAAGCTGCTCTTAAATTCGACGAAGAGTAAAAATGTGATCTATACATCTTCGCCCAGGGCGAAACTCTGCTTTTTCTTCCCTAATGTTTACCTCATGGGGCTGCAGTGCGTCGACTAAGTATACTGGATGTCAGAACCCTTGATGCGTGTCGTATATGAGCCCAGTGTTTCAATGCCGTCTGGTGGGTGGGGACCTAGACTAGGAGAAATCGTAAGGCACCTGTGGCCCTACCAGGTTACATGCATCCATTTGTGACTGACAGCAGTGGCATCTCTTCAAAGCGCAAGCCAAATATGACGAAACAATGCATGATCAGAATCCACACAGTTGCTCCAGGTTGATTTGCAATCTTGGAAACATCCATACAACCGATAACGGACGACCATGTGGTCAATCTGTGTCCACGATTGGCTCGACGATGGAGGTCACCAGATGGCTCACTGATATACAGAACGTTGAGAGTTAATACTTGCCAGAAAAAGACGATTATCAGCAGAGCCGAAACAAACGTCCGCTGTTGTCTGTTCGGCCAATATCGTACGATTGCAGGCCATCTAAGTCACGCGATTTGTAGAATTCTGAGTTAAGGATAAAAATCATTCTTGACTGCGTCTGGACGACGTTCTGTGGGGCATATATTGAAACAACAGACAACGTTTGTGATGGCAGCCTAACGATACACTGACAGTACACTCGAGTCTGACAGCGCAAATGCGGTTGTTGACGGGTATTCACTAAAATAGAGCCTTATCTGCGTATACGCTTAAGGAAATTCTAACGCCGAATCGGTCAGTGGCTTGAGGCGCAGGATCTTCAGACGACCGCACATCATACCCGCATGATGAAGCGGCTGGTGGAGATCGAAGATGCAACACCGTACTAAAATATTGAAGTTGTTTCAGCAGGTCAGCAGATATTGATAGCGAGGGTCTCCAAAGTACGTGCAAGAGCTGTCGACTGACCTGGTTGCATAATTCGAACAGTAAAGACGGCAGGTTTAT
The DNA here is from genome assembly GCA_013368495.1 of Paragonimus heterotremus. NCBI lineage: Eukaryota > Metazoa > Platyhelminthes > Trematoda > Plagiorchiida > Troglotrematidae > Paragonimus > Paragonimus heterotremus. The sequence goes on from LUCH01007206.1 coordinate 1,597, forward strand.
ATGGTACTCGGAGACGAGTACGGGGTTTGCGTCCTTCCAGCAAAGGAACCATAGCGTTTGACACTATCATTCCGGCCATGACTTCCGTCACGAGTGATGAATGAGATGAGTCTCTGGCGTGTGTCTGAAAACGAGACTGGGAGTAACCAAGTAAAGAGGTAGTTGACACAAGGTAGTACTGCCGCCCATTGCCCGCGACTGCTTATTCACCGGAGGATCGCCACCTATTTCAGTTAGCCCCCAAGTGGAAGGTCATTCACCAATCCGCAACATGGGACGCACCCGGTAACGTTGACCTAGATCACCCGGTAAACCGAATAACGCTTCACGTCAGTGAAGCGACAGAAAAGCCAAACACCGGAATCTGCTGCACTCTACTCACCACAACATGTCAGGAAGAAAAGGTCGTTCATACACAGATACTGTTTCCTATACCACAGAAATGTATACAACCACCGTAAGTCCCTCATCAGGTATCTTGGAGAAGACAGAGTCGACGAAAACCACACTTACAGCATAGCCCCGATCCACTGCCTCGCCCATTTCTATTTTGCAAATATGGAATTTTGTGAAGTATCCACGACTGAACGCGTACTCAACTCGGCTAAGAAGCCCAGATTGAATCAGATAAACATCGATCTCGTTTCTAACCAGCTTCTCGTAGAGTTTCATCACGATACTGGTCAAGCTAACAGGCGGGTGCCTAGAATGTATCGACATATCCTATTTTGTAAACATGAGGCGAACGACCTCCTTGCACCACTCCAAAATGAACTGTTTTCAATGAACTTTCGGAAGAACAATGCTGCACAGAACCGCCGAAAAGTTTTGACTCTTGTCCATCATGGTTAATAACCTTTGTGATGTTTCGTCCCCTCAGAAACCTAAGTTTCGTCTCGGACATCTCCACAAATCGTAAGAACGAACATCTCCCGACCTTTCCTTCTAGTTTACTGAATGGAATCGGAGGTTCTAGTACGAAGGATCTAACATACTTAACCCACAATCAGTAGACTCTATAGAGACCAGAGTGGATGAGAAGTCTCACCGGACCCACGAGCGAAGGTACCGACGTATTCTGCCCTTCACAAAGTTTTACTTAACCGAAACAACCATTCAAGGTTAAAGAGACAGTGTCAAGAATTTCCACATCACACCGTAACCTGGAAGCTCCGAGAAACTACCTGCGAGTATATGCCGTTACCTTGTAGACCTCGAAAGTAATGATCAAGAGGATACCGACAAATATCTTTTAAGCACTTGCTGGCTCGCTCGTCCGGATAGCTCTCATACCCCTCTGGCCAATCCATATGGGCGTTTCTGTGACGCGTCTAAAGGTTGAGGGGCGTACGTGGTACAGAGATTAACATAAAATGACTGCGACGCATGTCATGCAGCCTCTGTGGAGTCCTAGCCTCGGATAAGGTGCCGTTGATGAACTGCGGCGGCTATTATAACACTACAAACTGTTTTCCAGATGTCAGGAAAACTGGTACGATCACTGCTCCTATTCTTCACTACACAACAGTTGGTAAAAACGATGATATCAGCGTTCGAGTCTAGCGGTTGTTGAAACCTTAAATCATACACAAGGCCTGATTTCCCGAACACGAGGTCCAACGCCTACAGAACTTGGTACGCCAAAAACCATGACAGTTGATCAGCAAATTTGACCGTTCAGGCTCCCTAACGTGAGACACCTGAATGATATATGCCCACGAGTGAACTGTAAAACATCGGACGAGTAAGAAGGCCGCTGATTATAGCTACACGGTGTGGGAACTCTCCCACGACGTCTCGCTCCAGATTAGATGAGCTACCCGATGGCAATAATTCAGAACACAACGAACAGCGCAGTACTCTATATATTGCCACGACAGAGAAACAAGAAAATGTACAGCCAGTAAGCGTCTTGGGTGTACCACGCGGAACGGAAGTTGAGAATTTCTACGTTAGTGGAAATAGAGCAAATAATTGGGCTAAATAAACATGCCTTATCAGGAGGTGTACAACAAAACCCCAACAAAAGTTAAGCTGTTCTAGGAGGTCGCCACAATGGTCGTAATCTGCGAACGCAGTAATTACTGCGTTGTGTAACTTAAGTTACACAAAACGAACGCGATCGTTACACGCGATTGCTACAGATTTAAAATGACGTATACGGACCACAACAGTTTAATGTGTCATTTATAACGGTAACCTACTACGCTGTATCCCGCTACATCCAGATATAACGATGCACTTTTTCAAAACAATCAAGGGCGTTTTAATTGTCCTGCACACATTCCGCATTCTTAAACACTCTTGGAATTTATTTCACGGACGTCGAGCATCAAGTTATTTTAACCGACGGGCGTAAACTTATGACGGTTTGTGCAACTTACTGCGTTTGCAGAATACGACTATGTAATTGAGAGCCAACGGCAATTGGGCGTAGTCTATAGCTACATGGTCGTAGTCTGTGAGCGCAGTAAGCTGCACAAAGCATCATAAGTTCACACCAGTATTGATTGGGACGATTAGAATAAATTCCTGTTTATTGTCTCCAAAACAAGTTTCAAGAGGCCGTTTAATAATTCGGAATGTATGCAAAATGACTGAAAAAGCTCCTGTTGGTTTTGAAAAAGTACACAGTTACAAGACATGTCTTGTAACTGTGTAATTATGCATAATTACATCAGGATGTATACATCCTGCTATAGCGGGATACAGCGTAGAAGTTAGCCGATATGAAGGACTCATTAGACCGTTGTAGTCGGTATACGTCATTTTAAATCTGTAGCGATATATGCGGTCGCGTGCGCTTTGTGCAACTGACTGCGCTCACAGACTACGACCATGTAGCTTTAGCCTACGCCCGGCAATTGGAAGAAGTGGGACTTTTTTAGGCAGCAGCCAGTATCAGCACTGACATGCACATTCATCCAAAGTACATACACCTGATGCAACTAGTATTCGCACTTTATGTAGTCAAAGACGCTGGCCTTGGGACATCAAGACGAAACGTCGACGGGAAGCCGACTGCCCGCCGGTTTTTCAAACGAAGCGGTGAAACGGGAATACAAAATAGGCCCGTAACTGCTGAAAACACGAATCCTGCGTTTTCGCTGATAAAAAAGCATTTATCCATATATTCAACTTTGTTTCCTTCGTACTTGTAGCAGCCATTGAAGTCACCGAAATCTGTCTTAGATTTGTACTTGTTTGTTTTAATCAGCCGATAATTGAAATCTACGTGTTGACTACAAAATTTTATTGTTTTAACCGTTTGCGACAATAATGTCTCGTGTAAATATACTATTGCAACAACGATGTATATACCCCAATATAAAAATATAAATCCGTGACAAAATGCACATATTTATCATAATCTTGACCAAGGTTGTCATTTTCTTTTCAGGTCCTGAATAACGCTGCAGCCTACAAAGCACCTTATCAGAGTTCCACGAATGCTTACAGACGCACGTGGAAGATGTTGATATCATTCATGTTCATGAGATCAGCCGGACGTCGGAAATGGTTTTAAAATACGACAAAGTAATGCAGCCCAATTTATTATCACTGTACAGACTATTAAGTACATAGAGGTTTGCTTCATTTTCAAAGACAGAGAGGTTTGAGCCGGAAGTTGTACAGTTTCATCCACTGGTAAGCTTCAGAATGGGCTCAGTAATGCGATAATAAGAGAGGAAATTCTTCACTTCTGTGACTAGTCATGTTGTGGCGCTAGGTTCTTACGCCCAAGGTTATCAGTTCAGTTCAGTTTAGTTCAGTTCACAGGACGTGGCGGCTAGCAGCCTGGTAGTCCAGTTTGTTGCGCTGGTAGGCGACAACTTCTCGCGTTATGTTAGCGCGAATCGGAAGTCGTATGGAGAAAACGGTGAACCTGCAAACAAACTTCATTTATTGATTTACTCACCGTTCACAAGCACAATTCAACGCGATAAGCAGAGGCGCTAGTAAGTTTGACTTGAGGGAACCTTTAACACCAACGTACAACGGCCGTCAAAGAAGACGAATGTCAACGGGAAATCCGGTAAACCTTCAGAATTCAAACAAGCGTCAGACTGGTTGGGCGGCGTTCCCAACGGGGATAGTTAAAACAATGTTATCCTAGCGAATGTAATCAACGGTAGTAATGGCGGCACTGAGTTACTATGCAGCCACGAGTGAAACCGCGATACATACACCTACACACTAACATTGGTGTTAGTGGTTTGTGGTAAATTTACACTAGCAAGGTGATGTGGACAGGCATGGTGGTACTGGTAGGGCAACTCTCACGTCACACTGAGTTTATGATCTTGGGGACCTCGAAGGTGATCCCACTACATCAGCCCCTCTTAGAAGAGTGACTAACATAGAAGGTCTCCTACCTTTGAAGTTTAGTCCTGGGCAACGGCTGCTGTCTTTCTGGCCAGCCACTTTCGAACCACACAACCTGAAAACGCCTCCTGATGACTTGCGTGAGGTGTGTTTTCCTCGTAGTGCCGGCACAAAGTGCTACGGCGTTCGTGGTTGTTTTCCTTGGGCCCAGTAACGGCTGCTATACATCGCGTTAGACCTAGAAATAAATAAAGGTGAAGCACATGAACGCTAGGGGAGAAGGCAGTTACCCACTGTAACGCGTGTTGTTGCAGTCAAGTACAAGTGTCTTCTGTGCAAAACTAGCCAGGAAATTGTACCTACGAAAAACTGTTAGTTGCTGGTCGACACAAGCATGAAATACACATAATGAACTATCGACCGTACGATGAGTGCGGAATGGAAAGGTAGACTGCTTGCGATAACGTGTGGGAAAACCGACGCTCCTCTCTGAACGGGTTGTAAGCTGAGGAGGGACGTCGTCACGAATAGATGCTGGAGGCAGTGCCGGAGCTAACTTGCAGTTTGAAGTGGGTGAAGATATCTCGGATAATGAATGCAGATCTGAGGCGTTCAACTGAAACCGTGAGGTGTTGATCGGAACTGTCAATCACGTAAGTTTTTTTAGGTCGTTTAACAGCTCGAATAGGTCCTTTATACGTGTGCTGCGGTGGTTTCTTGACGGAGTCTGTTCACAAAACACGAGCTCACAAGTGCTGATTTCTTTAGGAGCGTAAGGCTGGGATTGATGAATGTGTGTAGCACTCGTTTGTAACCATTGTATATAATTAGTTCGTCTGTTGGCGTGGTCCTGGCTGTCGACAATCGCTTTGCTTGACGGTTGAAAGAAACGAACTGGACGGCTTAGAGGACGACCGTAGACGAGTGATAGTGAGGTCGAACTGTGGTCTTTAACACGGTTGCGAATTCCAAGTAGAACTAGCGATAAGCTTCCGTCCCATCCATCCACACGTGAGCCCGTAATGAAACTTTTGGTTGACGATGATAGAGCTGGGCGGGTCCATTCGCTCGTGGGTGTGGTGTGTGCTCGGTGCACGCCTGACAGCCTGTTTAGTTGTAAAACTAAGGCTGATTCAAGTTGCCTACCGCGATCGGTTGTAATGGTCGACGGTCAGCCGAAACATGCGGCCCAGTGCTGGAAAAAGCGCCAGCGGCAGATATCGTTGGTGAGTCTGACAACGGTATGGATTCTGGCCAGCGAGTGAACAGGTTGATACACGTGAGTTGGTGGGTGTAGCCTCGAGAAGGTGAAAGTGGCCTGATGAGGTCCAGGTTGGCATGGCCGAAACGATCGTCGAGAGTTGGGCATACTCCCAGCGAACTACTCGTGTGTCGGTTGACCTAGGAACGCTGATACACAAAACAGTAATGGGCCAAATGCCGCACGTTCCGGTACATATCAAGACGGACGAATCGATCTGCAGCCGGCCTTAGTGGTGCGCATATACCTGGGCGTGACAGGTTATGCAAAGCTTCGAAAACTGCTTTTCACAACGAATGTGATACGACTGACCTGGGATATTCCAGTGTATTGTCACACATGGTACCAGCCGAAGATGTCGATGGCACTGTGACAATGCGTAGGCTCGTGCGTTTTAGATCATACATGAACGTGCAATCGGACTGTAAATGTGCAGCCATGTTGCGATGTGAGATCAGGTCGGTGATCGTAGACACGCTGTGTATTCGTGAAACGGCGCGTGTTTCGAAAGAGGCCAGCGTAGCGCACCGTGCTGCCTTTGTCAACGCCATAATGGTTTTCGATCGTGTAAGTCTTGCGCGCGTCTTACTGGGTCTTCGGCTCACGCTTGTTTCTATCGTCTTCTCCTACAAAATTATTGTTGGAACACTTTATTAAGAAGACCGCTGTCCCCCGGTGTTTCAACATTGCACACAGTTGGTCTAAGAGTGTAAGGGCTGCACAAAGCCAGAACGTCTGGCTTGCCTGTTACATCAGTTATTATTCCATGCAAGTGTATATTCATTTATATCATTTAACGTCCCAAGTTGGCATATTATGTGTTCCATTCCGTTATTGTTAATTGCTTTGATAAGTTTTGATCACAGTTTGTTAACAGAAAAGGAATATTTAACCAAAATGTCCACTAAGTCGTCTAGTATACAGAAATTATCAGTCACACAGCGACCCACCTCACGCAAAAATGGCACAGTGAGAGAAAGCGAGACGTAAAATTCCCAGGCACCAAGTCCAACACCTGCTCCATTGCTGCTATCGCCGGAGAGCCAAAATCCGCTGCTAAAGCGGTAATTTAGACAGCAAATGTTAGCCATGTACAAGGAAGGAACAACAAGTTCTGTTCAGTTCCTATTGTCAATGTATTTGCGGATCACGTTAAAAAAATAACCTGCCTAAAGGCTGAAATAGCGAAAATACACAGTAAGTGTGAAGAGCTTACCAACAATTTGCGCCATCTGAATCCGATAGTCGGCATGATTGCTGACGGCGATTCCAATCCCGCTTCTCTCCATCATTCAACCGCTGGCACCCAATAGATCGCTTGCATGGTCCTGTTAAGAATCTGACCAGAGATATTCTCGCTGCTCTTTCAATAATCTAATGCGTTATATATACCACTGAAGACTCCAAGACACTGTTGAAGGGAAGTTTTTCTTCTCCATTTGTGGCAGCGCGGTGGGATCATCTGAGCTAACTGATGCAAGAAAGTGGACATCAACCGGCCACTAGCCTCAAGTCCTGTGATCTGAACTGAACTGAACTGAACTAAATGCCCTAATTAGCGCCCATCCTGAGACGACTACGTCCAGTCATGAAGATCTCATAACCGCGGAAACGTTTATTGACACAATAGCTGTTGAACTGCACAAGCGGATACGTTGTGCAAATAAAGTTTTTGTGTCTAACGTGCCTGGCAGAATACCTTTGCTGACCGTGAAAAATGTCTCACTCAAGGCTAGTAGGATGGAAGACCAGGAGTGTCATTGTCTAAGGCTTCGCAAGAAGATGCAGTAAAAGTTTTGTCCACTGTCATTTAAGTTCACAACCGGACTTGTAGCAAATGAGTTCGTCAAAAACAAGACCAGATTGCGCGTGCCACGAATTTCAAGTCCATGAAAGTGTTTGGTGTATAGACATCACTCCAACAGGAAATATTGCGAACTAACATTTCCCGAGTAAAAAGAACTCAACTACCAAAATCAACAACCTCACTGACTTCACTGTTGATCTCGATTGCTCCACGACTTCTCTAAACAAGTAAGTTGAACGGGCAGCACCGTTACGATGCCCTTCCACAAAGTTGCTAAAAAACAAACCAAGTCTAGCTCTGTTGACACCAGGCACGCTGCGTGTAATTGGTAGACCGTGAATATCTCCGTTATCTTTCAGTTAAAAAATACTTTCTAACTGTTAAAGTTGTTGAAAATTTGTGACGTGGTGCAGATCTCGAAATCTTACTAATCTGTTCCCTGAAGATTTCTTTGTTTCAATCTTCCGGAAACGCAAGCAAGAAACGTGCGGTAGTTCTATCGCATAGGGATTAATGGAAAAATAACGCGGAGTTTCATTCTACGTTATTTCGGAAATATGAAGGTAAAATATAATGAAAGACGTCGTCATGGACTTTCAGCGACCTCAGTGGTTTGTTCACGGGTTCGAGGTTGGAGGCCCAAGTCACCCGGATCCAGTCAGTTTTTCCGTTTCGATGTCAAGGGTGTTCTGTTGGCCCAAAAGGCAGTCATTGAAAACAGGGTGTGGCGCTGCTCTTGGGGGGTTACAGGGAGTACCGAGAACAGAATAAGATACTAATCTAGCAAAGCAGAATAGGATGCTCATCCAGCAACACCTTAAGTAAGTGAGAATCTAATAAGACTTTGACGTGGTCCCAAGTAGAACAGTTAACAACCTTCAATGGAAGGCCGTTCCAGTGAGTGATAACCCTATAAGAGAAGAGCTGCTGATTAAGGAAGGTCCGGGGTCGAAGTTCATAGAGCTTCTCGTCGTGACCCCTTCGAGTGTTATCAACTACTTTGGTAAAGAACTGGTGCACGAGCCCTGTGCGGAGGAAAATGAACTTAAGGATTAAGTCGCCGCGGAGTCTTCAAAATTCAGGTGGATAAAGACCAAGAATTTCAAGGCGAGACTTGTAAGATAAACGCCGCAAGCCAATGACCATTTTAGTGGCTACTCGCTGGACACGTTCGATGGCGAGTATGTCCTTGTTGAAGCCGGTGTGCATGATTTGATTTGCGCGCTCATGCAATGGTCTGATATATTCCACGTAGATCGACTGAAAAGAATGTCTGTTTATTCGAGGAAAGGCTCTTTTTATCATCCCAAGAGTCCCAAATCCCGTTTCGGACGCCATCTGGCAGTGACAAGAGAAGGATAAACTAGTAGGTAGAAGAATCCCTAGGTCTTTTTTAGAGTTCACCTTCGTGATAGCTGTTATATTTGTGCACTGTGTATCACGAATAGGTTCCCCGAATCTCTTCCAGGTGACATGTGCACACTTACTATCGTTTAGAGGGAGACTCCAGTCTTCTGACCAACCCTTAATACAGTCGAGGTCAGTCTGCAATGCGCTGGGATCAAACCCATTCCAGATTTTTAAATCTTCCACACAAAGGAGGGTATTGCTAGAACCAAGCCGGGAGGGTCGTTACTGTATATTAGAAACAACAGCGGGCCGAGCACAGATCCTTGAGGAACTCCAGTGGAGCTCGGAGAATGAGAAGAAAGGTCCAATCCGGTTTTTACCCTAAAAGTTCTGTTGTCAAGAAAAGATGTCATTCAGCGGAGAATTATTCGGATCTCATAGGCTTCTAGCTTATGCGCAAGTGGACCGTGTGGGACACGATCGAATGCCTTGGCAAAATCGAGAAAGATAGCATCCGGGATATGGCCGTTATCTTTTGCGTCTGACAGGATATCCATGAAGATGAGCATATTAGTTAAGCATAACCGGTCATTAAGAAAGCCATGCTGGAAAGAAGAGAAAAGGTCACTCGGGAAGAAATGTTCAAGGATGGCGCGTTTTAACAGGCGCTCCGTTACCTTTCATGGGATGCTGGTGAGGCTGATCGGCCGATAACTAGCAGAGGAATGACGATCTCCAGCCTTAAATATAGGTGTGGCAGTGGCCTCTTTCCATGCTTCCAGAAGAGCGCTGATCCGAAGTGTCTGTCTGAACAGACTATGGAGGGGCACTGCCAAACCAAGGGCCGCTTCTTTCAGGATCCGAGGATGGATCCCGTCTGGTCCCATCGCACTATAAAGGTTGATCTTAAGCAAGAGGTCCTGAGCGTCCAGCACAGAGAGTTCAGCTGTTAGGAGTGGGCACTGGAAATTTATCATCGAGAGAATCGGATGCCAGGTTGCCGGAACCACATTGACGACTGCTGAATAGTAGTCTCTGAATATCTCAGCAACCACCTGAGGGGTGAAGGAGGTTTCCCCGTCGGAAAGCCGCAGAGAAAGCGCTGAGGGCTTCGTTTTTCTTTGTCGACGCATGCACTTGAAGAGAAAATTTTATTCTCCTTAACTACCAGTAAGATTTTGTCTGTGCCCTTTTGGTATGTTGACGGATTTCCTGCCTACATCTGTTTCGTGCAGAGCAAAAGGCCTCTTGGCCCTCCGGCCTTCCCGTTAGCTTTTGCTTAGAGAATAGACGAGAACGTAAGTCAAGAAGATGACGTACGTTTCGCGGAAGCGGTGAGCGAGATGAAGACTCCCACTGTTTATGAGGAACAAGTGCCCGATCAGCCTCGTGAATGGCATCTTCAAAAGAGGGATAGTTGGTGTTCACTGAGTTAAACATGTTTGAGTGTACTTAAGAATGTCCCCAGTGCGCCGAAGGCAGCTTTCTGGAAGTTCTTGAATGAAGTCTTTGTCAGGGCATTTTGGAGCCAGTAACAGATAAAATCGAAAGCAAGTAACATGTGGTCACTATGTCCCAGTGGTGTGCTGATGACCACTCGATCTACCAAATGAACTTCATTCGTGATAACATGACCAAGCAAAAAAGGTGTCTGTCCTGGACGGTACCGTGTAGGTAGCTTGACATGTTGTGTCCAGGCTTTATTCTAGATCAACATTGTTGAGGACTTCAAAAATCCACAGGCAGAATCCTCCGGAGAAGCAGCTACACATTTGAGTTGTAAATTTTCCGCTTCACGGAATTCGCCTTGAAGGTCGTTCAAAAGGCAAAACGGTCCTTTTGGCGCAAATCCTCGATTTTTAAATATTTTATGAAATCTTAAACTCAGAATTTCAGGCAAAGTGCTTACAGTACATCAACTGCAAATAAGCGGCGTTAACAAAAAATTGAAATATATCGAATAAGTCCCGAAAGTATTAGCGTGGTGATGAAAATTCTTCCCACCATTTTCGCGAAAACAACCCGTTATTGGCGTTGGCTCATTTTTCAAGTCCTATAAATGCGATCGTAGCCATTTTCGAGATGAAATACGTCATCCTATAGCCTGAGAGTGCTTCATTCTGCGGCGTTATAAAGATATGGTCGAAAAGGTAATATACGACCATACTGTGTTTGCTTTGCATTTCAACAAGATCACCAACACATTTGTTAGTGAAACATGTATGACAACATTTCCAGCTTCTTTTCCTATAAGATATTTTTACTATTTCATTCTGATAACAAGATTGAAGGTAGATACTGGTCAATGAAACGTTGCTCTTAAAAATGTTCGGAAACGATATTCAGTTAAGTTATGAATAACGTCTGTATACATAGTTAACATTCAGGCTAGAAGCCTCTCCACTCGATTAACTTAGACTATCAACAACGTCGCAAATGCAGAATGCATTCACATTGGGGGCTGTTTTGACCTGATCCACTCAAGCTATGAATAATGCCTAGATTGGCAGTATACGTTCGCACCAGTAGCTGCTACAACCTGATTCACTTGAGCTATGAATGACGTCTCAGCATGCAGCATAGGGTCACACTAGTAGCTGCTCCACCCAACTGACTTAGACTGTCAAGAGCGTCCCAGACTACAGGATGCGTTCACGCCAGTAGGTGCTTCAACTTGATTCACTTAAGCTGTGAAAAACGTCTGTGCACGCAACATAGGTTCACACTAATAGACGGTTCAACCTAATTAAGTCAAGCTATGAATAACGCCTGTGTATACAGTATACGTTCACACAAGTAGCTGCTACACTCAATTGACTCAAGTTGTGATCATCAGCTGAGTATGCAGTATATGATCACACTGGTAGCTGCTCTCTCCGAACCACCCTTACCATGAACAATTTGGAGAACGAACACATGCGAGAAGTGATGAAAAATCTGTATTTGAAGCGTCCGGGGTACATGGTAATCATCATCTTCGATTCCATTCACTGTCATATTGATTGGAAGTTTTCTGCACCGCGATAGATACTTGGCGTTTTAAACATCATAGTGTGACTGGCTGACAGGTATACCTCCCGGCGATCGGAAGTCAGTTTGACTTCACCTGTTTCCGTATAGTGTTCCGCATGAACGCCACGCGACCTCAGTCTAGTTAGAAACAATGGATTAGAATGCATGGAATTTACTTTTGGAGATTCCTGATGATAGAGAGGAACATGATACCCTTTTCTTACGCCGATCCATATACACCCAAGACGGAAACAACCAAATGATAGCGTTATTTCCAACCACTTTTAAGAGCAACGTTTGATCGACCGGTATCTACCTGAAATCTTGCTGACAAAACAACTGGCGCGCGATTCGAAAAGGGCAAGTAATTGCTACGTGAATATTTAATTTGAAGGTTCTCATATAATTGTTATTTTGACAACTTTTTTACCCTACGGTCCGCTTACATTTTACCTACGTCCAAGTCTGTCTGAAAAATATTCATGTATAACAAATTATGGTGACCAAAACCGGTCGTCAAACAAGATCGACTGGTGTCAAAACCAATTGTTCTAGCTCCAAGGTAGATAATGAACTATCTAAGGGCAAATGCTCTAGGTCCAAAACTTGTAAGGGCCTTTTCAAGGAAGCCGCCTTTAAAGAAGGTGAAGATAAACCGGTGGTTCCCACCAATACCCCTCTAACTAAGAACTGTAAAGGACTGACTCAACAAAAAGCATAAATGCCAGTATTCGGTACAAAACGCAGCAGCTGATTAGCCCACACAGGCAGTCCCAGTCTGTGTGAAACAGGAACGTCAAGGAGACGAGGCGCGCGCACCAGAAGTTTATTGCTAGGAAGAATCCATTCAAACAAGTAAAGATCATTCTGTACAAGGAAGAGTGGTGCAAACTGTGTATAAGAATAAAGCGCAATATGAAAATATGTACAATACCCCATAGAACTCCCCCTTGAGCGTTGGAAGGATAAAAACGCTCGATGAGAATGAGGAAATGTTAAGCACAATACTCTTTGAAAACTGTTGGCCACCTGACTGTTCGGCCTGAACGAGTGCGCAGAAGGTCAACAGGGGTTTTCGGGTTGGACTGAGATACGGGCTGTTCAGTACGCATGGGCTGGGTAGACTGTGAGTCAATAGGTGTCGGATAGACATCAGGAGCGATGGGAGGATCTAGCTGGGATTCGACATGAGCAACTTTAATTCTATCAATGCCCACTGTATCATGTGATTCATTTCGATCAATTACAAAAAGCTTGGGGAATCGTTTTATCACACGGAATGGTCCAGCGTACGGCTTTTGGAGAGGGCCTTCTACAGCGTCCACAGGAACGAAAGCAAAATCACGAAATTCCAGATCGGAGTGCTTTTGTTCCTGTTTGGTGTTTAACCTGGTGGGTTGGGGCCGGATTTTTGCCATGGATGACTTCAACTGTTGTACGAAGGTAATAGCGTCAAAATTAGTTTGGCCGGCGTTCGACCTGTAGAACAGTTCACCAGGGAGGCGAAGCGTCGTACCGTAAACTAATTCTGCGGTTGTGCAATCAATGTCTTCTTTAACGGTCGATCGAATCCCAAGCGTGACAAGGAGTAAGTGATCAGTCCAACGCTGGGGGTCTACCTGAGCTTTTAAAGCGGCCTTCGGCTGACGGTGAAAGCGTTCGACCAAACCATTTGCTGCCGGATGGTATGCAGTGGTTTTGATGTGATCGACCCCTAGTAGCCGGGTGAAGTCTCTGAACAGCGCTGACTGAAATTGTGTACCTCTATCAGTGGTTACATTCGTTGGAACACCATAGTTTGAAATCCACCTGTCCATGAACGCTCGCGCAACTGTTTCAGTATTCGTGTTGTGGAGAGGTATTGTCACGGGCCATCTGGTGAAACGATCAACACACGTCAAGATATACCAATGACCTTTTGAATACGGCAATGGCCCGTCTATGTCAACGTGGACATGACTGAAACGTGCGTCAGGGTTGGCGAATGTGCCGGGGGCCGTAATGGTATGCCGGTGGACTCTGCTGCGTCGGCAATCAAGGCAAGTTCTCGCCCATTCTCGTATGTCCCTATGCATGTTCGGCCATACGAATCGGTCCGAAATCAGCTTGACGGTGGCACGAACGCTGGGATGAGACGTACAGTGGAGACTGTCAAAAACGGAGCGTCTAAAGTTTACTGGTACAAATGGACGGGGCTGACTGTCGTTGTGTCGCAGGTGATTGTGCCTTCGCAGTTGGTCAGAGGTAACTCGCGAAGTTTGAAGGAAGAAGAGATGCGACACTGCTGCAGCTCTGGGTGGTTGGTTTGTTCTCGCGCTAATTATTTCAAATCAGTGGTGCCAGTCCGATGTATACTATTTAAGGTAACTCTGTACGTGGAGTCGGCGACGGTGTTTCTATCTCAAGCAATGTATCGTATGTCCGTCGTGAGCTGGGAAATGTAATTCAACTATCGAATTTCACCCGGGGAATAACGGTCGGGCTTGGTGTTGAAATAATAAATAAACGGTTTGTGATCTGTCAGGACAGCGAAACGTCTGCCTTCCAACACGTGGCGAAAATGCTTGATGGCTGGAAAGATAACTAGCAACTCGCGACCGAAGGTACTATGGCGCGTTCGCGCTTGTCGAAGCTTACGAGAGAAAAATGATAAGGGCTGGACTTGGGAGCTCACAACTTGTTGCAGAACCGCGTCGACAGCTGATTGAGATGCATCGATCTGTAAAATGAGATCGGAATCTTCGTCTACTCGCATGTGTGCCAGAGTCGTCACCTGCGATAACGCGCCTTTAGCTGCGAGAAATGCCGCTTTAACCGGAGGTGGTAAAATGAAGTGTTTAGGATTATCCTTTAACAAATCCGTTAGGGGTTGCAACAATTCCGAACAGTGTGGAATAAAACGACAGTAGTAATTTATAATGCCTAGGAACCGTCGCAGGCTTTTCTGGGATTGTGGTGGTGGATAATCTTTGAGGGCAGTGATTTTCTCCGGCAGAGGTTCATTGCCGTCACGAGTGATTCTGTGACCCAAAAAATCTATGGAGTTCACTCCAGAAATGCGCTTCATCGGGTTTAGGGTTACACCATACTGATCAAAGCGTTCGAAGGCTGCACGAAGTTGTGACATGTATTGATGTGCATCCTTGCTCGTCACCAGAATATCATCAAGATACACAAGCACAAAGTGCAGACCAAGAAGTACTTGGTCCATTAACCTCTGAAAGGTCTGAGCTGCACTTCGCAACCCAACTGGCATTCGGACGAACTCGTACAGTCCAAATGGGGTGGTAATGGCCGGCTCCACCACGTCCTCTGGGGCCACGGGAATCTGATGGTATGCCCGAACCAGATCAAGCTTCGAGAAAATGGTCATACCATGCAGACCGATGAAAAAATCGTGGATGTGTGGAATTGGGCACCTGTCTGGAACAGTGGCGTTGTTTAAGGTGCGATAATCACCGCACGGACGCCAGTCGCCGGGTGCGGTCTTAGGTACCATATGCAAGGGTGTAGCTCAAAGGCTGCTGGAGGGCTGGATGACGCCAAATCGCGGAAGGTTTTAGAATTCAGCTTTGGCGATTTTGAGTTTCTCGGGTGGCAACCGACGTGGGCGAGCAACGGCAGGTGGTCCTTTGGTGGTAATGTGGTGGAAGACGTAGTGTTTTATTTGTGACAGTGAGCCTGATGGATTGATAAGGCGTGGGAACTGTCGAAGCAGAGTTGCGAAGCTGTTGTCTGGTGAGGTCGAGCGTAATCCCGTCTCTCTGCTAGCAGTTTCGTTAGAGTGACTAGCTGCAAGGACATCTGTGAAAACTGCTCTCTCAGGTTTGAGACGTCTTGCTGGAGAGTATCGCCGCTGCAAGTCGCTTGCAATTGAGCTCCCTGCTGAGGAGCATAATTGTGATGTACCTGGTCAGCCAATTCTGCTAGTTTGGTCAACGGCGTATCCTTCTCCGAAACGGCCAACGTGTAGCGGAGTTCGCGTGGGAGGTTCTGAAGCCACAACTCTCGCAGTGCCGGCTCGTTGACAGTCTGTTTGTTTGACAGCTGAGTCATGTGTCGAAACAACTGTGAAGGGGTGCGATCTTCCATTTCGACGCCGGCAAGAAGCTTGCGGAGATTGTCTTTGTCAGAAGCTGCCATCCTGGTAATAATGGCCGATTTGATGACAATTTACGGATTATCCGCTGGACGCCCGTAAATAATATCTGCAACTTCCGCCGCCACAGTCTCAGGTAGGTTCGCGACGACGTAGTTATACATGGTGCGCTGTGAGTGGATTCACCGAAAGTCAAAAATAACTTCGGTTTATGCGAACCACAGTCTAGGGTCTCTACCACCGAACTCAGGGAATTTAATGATAACAGTGTTTTCCGAAGAAGTCGATTCCTGTTCAGTACTGGAATGCATAGTAATAAGGGGTGAGAAAAGAAAAAAATTTGGAACGACAATAGGAAAAAGACTGCCGAACAAACAAAAGTTTGGCAATACGCGCGATAAAAGTCAACACACAGACTCACCAATTTGTAAGGGACTAAATCAACAAAAAGGTTTAAATGCCAGTATTCAGTACAAAACGCAGCAGCCGATTAGCCCACACAGGCAATCCCAGTCTATGTGAACGTCAAGGAGACGAGACGCGCGCACCAAAAGTGTATTGCTAGGCAGAATCAATCCAAACAAGTGATGTTCATTCTGTACAAGGAAGAGTGGTGCAAACTGTATATAAAAATAAAGCGTACTATGGAAATATGTACAATACCCTGTAGAACTGTTCTTTCCCTCTAGACAATGTATTGGTAGAGTTATTTGGTGAGGTATCTAAATTGGAAGCCGAAATGGCCCAATTAAAAACAAGCTATGTTGTACTCGATTCTCTAAAGGAGAAACTTTTCTCCCTTTCTTGCATATTCAAAGTGCCGGAAAGTCCCAAGATGGATAACTTAGGGAGCGCAAGCATGTTTCTCAACACATTGACAACAGAAATCACAAAACGGATGCGTTCCATATATAATGCAATCGTATTCAATGTGCCAGATAAGCTTCACATCGCCGGCATTAAGGAGCTACTCACGAGGATTACCAAAATAGACCCGACATCATATACATGCATTCAACTTCGCAAAAAGACTCAAAAGATTTGCTGCACGCTTTTTTTCAAATTCCAGAGCGAAACAACCGCGAGACAGTTCATCCAGTGTCAGGTTCTCATGAAGTCCAAAAGCTCTCTTAAACTGATAAGAATTATGCAAGATAGAACGCCGCTCGAGAGGGAATGTCAACATCGCTTATTGCGCAACGCTGTCACCTCCAAGATTGTGGCTCAAAACACATCCAAACAAGGTGCGACGATGTCCAATGGT
>LUCH01007208.1:5390-19104 GCA_013368495.1 Paragonimus heterotremus
AGAAACAGGCATTTTATCCTTTAGTTGCAAACCCAAAGCTGGAGTAGAGTTGAAATCTCTGTCACGACTTACGGGAATACTTCCACCGTCGAGAGGCGCTTACGATCGTGAACAGATGCGTCCTGTTTACCGACCGAGTAGCAGTCCCGTAAACTCTCTAACGACAGGTTTTCGAGCAATTCCACAGTGGGGACCCAGAGTTTGATCGAATATAGTTCTTGATGCGCAGTTTCGTTTACAGACCACGAATGGACAAGCAAATTGGTAAATACTGCCGAAAATGCACGTCGTATTGTCTGGCTGCAAAAAACTCTGTGAAATATTAATGTACATTTAGCTAGCAGTTCAAGGACTCTGGTAAGGCCTTCACATGGATTTTGCCGGACCATTCAGGGGGAAAACGTGCCTGGTTATCGTCAACGCCTAAACCAAGTGATCGGAACTCCACAACCTAAGACAGCCTAATACGGAAAGTACTGTATAGAATCTATCGGAACACTTCAGCTGTTTCGGACTGCCACAAATCTTGGTTACAGACAACGGTTCTCAGTTCACCTGCTCCATCTTCGCAAACTACTGCCAACAGCTAGGCGTCCAACACACGCGATCTTCAGTTCACCATCTCTAGTCGAACGGACAAGCTGAGAGGTTTGTCGACACCTTGAATGGAGAGTTGTCGAAGGCCAGAGGAGAAGACCCCCCAAGTCATATTTTACAGACCTTCCTGACCAATTGCTGAACAACCCTAAATCCGAACGTCTCAAATGGCAAGTCGCCGGTAGAATATATATTCAACAGAAAACTGAGAACTTCCTTTGATGTCATTATCTCGCATTCAAAAAGGAGGAGAGGACGCAAAGCAGTACAATCAAGAGCAAGGAACTTGTGCACGGTACTTCACGATTGGCCAGCTGGTCCTTGTACGCATGTCTCATAGACCGCTGAGCTGGAAGAGAAAAATAATCATTCAACGGAGAGGATTAGTCCTCAATGAAGCGTCAGTCATCTAAGCCACATGTGTGTGGCACGCAAACCAGATTGGCCGAAACCGCGGAGACGTACTATGCGACCAGGTAGGACCACACACAACTCGATATATCACTGGACGCTTTTGATTTGAAGGAAGAACGACATACCAAAACCAAACATTCGACAGAACCGACGTTACAGTTCCAGGACGCTGAACACAAGTATCCATTGAGGTGGAGACGACCGACGAACAGGTGTGGTAAACCGGTCAAACACATTCAAGTGGATCCTTGAAAGCATTCCTATGACTGGACCCAACAATCTTCAGGGAGCCGGCGTTAAGGAGTGCAATTTTTCCGTCCAATACCGTCTTCTTAATCGAGAAAACCATTTTTATCCCGTCAGAATGAGCGGAATTGTTGAGCACAGATGAGAGGTGACCTCCGCCCTATTTTTGTTCGAGCTTTATTCCGCTATGCTCATTGGTGGCTTAGTGATCTCTATTGTTTTATGTAACTGTCCTTCGATTTTCTGATTCGAGAATGTTTGTAGGTCGATATGCACTATATAATTACCTCGTAATTTTCTTCTTGTTGCATACGTTATTGGAGAGAAACGAAGTTGCTTTTGACACCCGTCTTTGGTTTGCCTTGGTAGCAGTCACGGTGACAGTCGCGCATTTTTCGAGACCAACATCTTCCGTGTAAATTACTACGACGAGGAGAACCCGGGTTCTGTACTATATCGTGGACGAATAAGCGTATTATTTACAGGGTTTACAAAGCTTGGATCGAAATGAGATTTGTAGAGATTTGCTTATTTGTGTTTGCAAACTGTGTTTCATTTTTGTACAACAACCTTTTGTATCACCTTTGCGTGTTGTTCAAATTGATACAGGTGACCTTGCAATACAATACAAATTTTGTTCACGTCGGTCTGCCCTTCTCTTCGTTGTGCAGTTGTTAGACGATACTACACGGATCTATCATCCAACTTTTTTTAGCTCCGTTGTACCACGAACATCGTCGCATCCCGGATCGCACTTCAGCAGTCCACGGCAACTCGGTAATATCACCCACTTCCGGATACTGGTAATTTGGAATATTGTGGTGGTCATCTCGAACACCTGTGAACACTTTTCTGTGAGTCAAACCTTTTGATTACCATAACTTATTGGAACTTTGTAACTATTTTTGACTCATTCGTTCATCCTGTTATCGCCGCTAGCTTAGTGAGTTACAATCGCGTTTACCTAATCTGTCCAGTAAATCATCTTGATCACTGCAAACCCACTAATTGGTTTGATTAGAGTTTCCGCTGCAGATTTGAAGGATTCGTTGCATCCCACTGGCAGTTGCTAGACGATCAGATCTCCTTAAACAATAATCAGAACAGTTCCATCCTCAGTGTGAAGACCCACCCTGGATGGTGACGATGTTTGTTGACACTGTAGTGAGCAGCGATCGCGTGGCTTCCCTAAAGATCCGGGCTGGAACCATGATTTCCCGCCTGTCTGTCCTGTACGCATGATTCTGTGTTCGCCTGCTATAGACGGCCCGATATGAACTGAAGGCCAATTTCTGCAGTCGCGCAACTAATTGCACGCAACAAACGTTTGTGCAACCCGGATCTATCCGAACGTTGTTTAACGCATTCGAATGTTCTACGCACTTTTCGCCTGGCGCGCTTTTGAGTATCGCTGGGTGGGCTGTAGCCCATCTCGGCCCTCTTTTCTTTCCCCCATTGGTTGTTGCGGTTTGTCCAAGAGTAGGCTAGGGTTAGCCACATATCATATTTCCAGACATTGCTGGAAATACACGGTTTATTTCCAAAACATTACTGAGTTTTCTTGTTCGATGCCTGGTTGGAATACGTTTCGACTGCTCTTCAGGAAAGGCGTATTAAATTTTTAGTGGACTAGGCTCCAGCGCATAACAACTTGTCCACCACAACACTATTGGCAGGGGTTACGGCTAAACAGTCGTATTTCATTAAAATGACCTTTAACGAGACGTCCCCGATGGTTCAGACGGGTTTTCCTGTCAAGGATAAACTACGTTTTTCATGCTGGACGAGAAACAAGCGTTTATATCTCGCATTCGAACATCTTAGACCCGTGTGCTTCTAGTTCGTGCATGCCAACACTCCAAGGTCAACTGACACACGAGCTGTCCACCAGAAGCTATTCCATCCCCCGGCGCTCGTTTTAAACGTATCCACCTGAACTTCGTTGGGCCACTTCCACCTCCTCGAGACTACACATACTTGCTCAACTTTATCGGCCGATTCACTCGCTGGCCAGAAGCCATCAACGTTATCTGTCGTTCGCGCTTTTGCCGAGCCCCTGATCGCTCGTTCTGACTGTCTGTCGACCATTACAACTGATCGCTGTACGCAACTCAAATCAGATTTATTTTCACAAGTGATCAAGCAGTTTGGCCGGCACCGAGCACGCACCACAGCATATAACTCATAAGTGAATGAACTCGTAAAGCGTTTCCATCTTCAGACCAAATCTTCATTACGTGCTGACAAACGAATGGACTGGACGGAATATCTACTGTAAGTCCTTGACATTCGCGACTGCGTCAAAGACGACAGGACGACCCTAGCGTCACTAGTTTACAGTCATCTTCTTGGCCTTCCAGCTGATTTATTTCACCCGTCAAATAAAGCTGTCGTTGACGCCCAGGATTATACCAACAGACTAGCCAAGTATATGTGGCCGCAACAAGCGAGTACCACACGTATTCAACACTCCTCGTCTTACGTTCCTGAAGAACCCAGCACTTGTGAGTTTGTGTCCCTGCAAACAGACCTTCCCAGGGAACCGCTGCAGCAACCGTATAAAGGACCCTTCCGTCTCAATGAACGGTCTGCAAAACTTTCGTGATCGACAGTTTCGGTCAACACCTCAAGGTTTCGATTGACCGCCTTTAACCTACTTTCATAAACTCACCCCCCAGTTTGACAACACAAGCATTATCCGAATCGTCTCAATCTACTGATTAATATAGGAGACCCTCTAACTATTAGTTTCAACCCTGTGCAACAGCTGCTTTCCTGCTGGCCAGCCGCGATCGAGCCACCCAAACTGAAAGCTCCTCCTGAGGGCGTGAGAGGGGGTATGATTCCTTTGCTGGGCAGGCGCAGCATGCTAAAGCGTTCAAACTTGTTATCCTTGGGTCCAGTAGCCGCTGCCATGCATCGCGATAAACATGGGACTAAGAAAATATTAAACACTGAACGTTAGATGACAGGAGAATACCCACTGCGGAGCGCGTCCCGCAGCGCCTGGAGGATATTTACAGTTATGGGAAGGTATCTTCTGTGTAAAACTAGCCAGGGAATTGAACCCATGAAAAACTGTTAATTGCTGGTTGACGCCTGTATTAAATACACATAATGAATTGTCGACCGTACAATAAATGCTGAATAGAAAAAGTAAACTACTGGATATTACGCGCGGAAAAATGGACGCGACTTCCCGAACGGGTCGTAGGTTGAGGGAGGAGGTCGTCAGGAATAGATACGGGAGGCAACGCCGGGTCTAAGTCGGAGTTTGAAGCTCAGTTCGGTTCAGTTCACAGGACGTGGCAGCTAGCAGCCCAGTAGTCCAGTTTCTTGCGCTGGTAGGCGAGAAACTGGCGCTGCGGAACACGCTTTGCAGTAGGTATTCTCCTGTCATCTAACGTTCAGTGTTTAATATTTTCTTAGTCCCATGTTTATCGCGATGCATGGCAGCGGCTACTGGACCCAAGGATAACAAGTTTGAACGCTTTAGCATGCTGCGCCTGCCCAGCAAAGGAATCATACCCCCTCTCACGCCCTCAGGAGGAGCTTTCAGTTTGGGTGGCTCGATCGCGACTGGCCAGCAGGAAAGCAGCTGTTGCACAGGGTTGAAACTAATAGAGGGCCTTCTATATTAGTCATCTTCCCAGGAGGGCTGGATTAGTGATGTCGCCTTCGATGTCCCCAAAATTCTAAACCCCCTGCTACGTGGGAGTTGCCTTACCAGTACCACCGTCCCTGTTCACATTACCTTAGAAATGCAAATTTGCTACGAAACACTAACCCCAAAGTTAGTGTGTTGGCGTAGGTATCGCAGTTTTACTAGTAGCTGTATAATGAATCCGCGCCATCTCTACTACCGTGGGCTAAATTCACTAGGATAACAATATTTTAGCTATCACGGTTGGGAACGCCGCCCAACCAGTCTGACGCTTGTTTGATTTCCTAAGGTCAGCTGGGATTTATATCGACATTCGTCCTCTCTGGCGACAACAACACGGCTGTGCTTAAGGTTCTCCCACGTCCAACTCCCTAACGCTTCCAATTATTGCGTTCAAATCTGCTTATGACGGGTGAGTAAATCAATGAGTAGTTTAGCTGCAGATTCACCGTGTTCTCATTACGACTTCCGATTTGTGTTAACACAAGACTGGGGGAACCGGGTGGACGAACCACGAAACTAGACTCACGGTACATTCCGTCCAAATGCTCCAGATGTATTCTGTGTCAGTGGTGGAGGTGATCACCGAGACAGGTTATTCTGCAGCTGCTCCTCCGTTGGCTTTCAGCATCAAAAAGTCAAGAAAGTGGAAACGCATTAGGAGACCTCCGGGGAAAGTTGTTTTGCAATTCCCATGTTTTTGAACACCAAATATAAGTGAGAGCGTAGAAAAAGTGGAGGCAGCAAGAAAACGATTTCTTACAGCACAGAAAAATATTACACAACGTTGTTTGTGTTTTGAGTAGCCAGGTGAAGGCGGTGGTGTTCCTTCGAAAAATGCAGACGAACTGATTCGAGAGGTTAGCAAAGATTAAGAGCGGCAGGTTGGCAATGGTGGCACCAGGAGCAGAAGAGAAGACGAAGGAGATTAGTGTGAAAGGGGTTCATTCAAACATTGGCTCCTGAGTAGCGGGTAGGTGTATAGATGTGCGATTTCCTCAAATCACACACAGTGACTAGCTGCGCGAATATACAAAACCAGTTTAGTGTGCACGTGCACTAAATTAATGTATCCTCAGGTATCGCAGAAATACCAGATGCGAAATAAAAATACAGACAATTGCGGAGACCGAAAGTATATTTTTGCGATAATTACAAACGGTCTTGATCAGTGCTGGGCGACACCGATACGTGAAATAGCTAGGGAGGCTAGGGAGCCGACCGCTGAGCACGTGGGCAAGCCGGAAAAAGTGTATGGCGTGATTGGCACGCATAAGCCGACAAGCACGCAAACAAACAAACGCGATCGCATGCACCTAGCAGACGACAGGCAAAGATCCTTAAGGTCCTATATACAGTGTGAGCTAAGATTTTAGGAAGGATTTTACACATCGTACAGCAGACAGGCGGGGCTGTCTCCAGGTCACTACGCCAGGATAGTATCCATCATAAACATGCTTTCTGGATACGATCAACTGTCAATTGTCCAGAAATGCGCCCTGGAAACTGCCTTTGATGTGGACGGACAACATTACAAATTTCTCAGGTTGTTGTTTGGTCTTTGCAACGCTCCAGTCGCATGCAGAACGGCAATTGTGTCGTTGGCCGGTATGGTGTTTCAAAACCGAAACGAGTTGGAAACGACCGTTTAAGCGCGAAAACAGATTTTTCAAATTTTTCATGAAATATTAAAATGCATATTACGGGACAAATATATATATTTTATCCAGTATAACGGTTGTGTTGCAATGGGAAAAATCAGCTGTATCTAAAAATTACCCATATTTGCACTTTTGTCGAAAAAAAAGTGTCACCATTTTTCTCCATGAAAGCATAATGTTGGCTTTCCTAATCGATGTTACGTTCTGAAAATGCTTCCAATGGAATTTTTGTGGTGAAATGCATCTCTCTATCATGCGGAAACGCTCAGTTTTACGCGGTTTTGGTGATATAAGAGATTTTTTAATTTTCGACCACGTTGTGTTCACATTGCATTGTACACGAAATATCACAGTAACTCCTAATGAGAACTGTGTCGCCACGGTTGTTGCTTAGTTATACGTCAGAATTATATGTTCCACCTGTTTTCCTGATAGTATTTCTGGTGGAAAACGGTCCACTTTGTCACCCGGTTGTTTCTACTTACGGTGTGGTGTAAACATGCGTAACACGTCCCACCCTATCATTAATAACGTGCGTGTTGTTTTGTTTGTTGCTTATTAACGTGCCTTAGTGTAGCTGACCATGTGTACGCGAGTGAATGCTCACTTATCCGACGGAAAATGGCCAACTTAGATGCTCGTTATTTTTCCGACGAAAATATTGATTCCCACTTCTACCGTTTCAGCTACAACTCTTCTATATTCGGAACATGGATGCTTATGATTCCAATGACTGTTGGTCTATGTTTTCGCCGACTGCAAACTTTACTGACGACTGCCAATGTGTTACCTCTGTTTTTTCAGGAAGTCATGGATATCTTTATAATTCATCCTAAATGGTCCCAATACAAGTTCACTTTGATTTCTTCGGTGTTGTTCTTTTTAAACGTTGTTGATAGCTTAAGTTAACTGGACGGAGCAACTACCAGCGTGAATCTATGTTAGATACTTAGGCGTTGATAATAGCTTAAGCCAACTGGACGGAGCAACTACCGGCGTGAATCTATGCGGCATACTTAGGCGTTGATAATAGCCCAAATCAGCTGGACACATAGTGCATACTGAACGGAGCATGAACACCCTCCGCGTCTCCCTCTTTGCCGCCAATTGCCTACGCCCTCGGGAACTGAAGCCCACGTTGGAATATCTTTTTCACAAACAGTGGTTCATCTATTTCGACAATGGATTGAGTTCCACCCTTTGGGCGAATTCCCCCTATTCCGTCGTAATAGGAGCGATGTTCCTGAAACTCATGTCACCTTTTGCTTGGACTCACCATGCTGAATGCCAGGCGTATGCGACGATGAAAATTAACGGCTGTTTTGAAGCCTTTTTTCAACATAGTGGCCGTGAATGCTATGCTGTTTTCGAATGTGAAAATCAACGCAATGTTCTCTAATGGAATGTTGAAACACACGAATCTAAGCAGCCGACCCAATGTTGAGCAGTAACAGATACTGTGATGAACATGACTGGCATACTTTGTTTCCTTCTGTTGTACAGTTGTTGTACTATTCCAAAAGCCTGTACGTACGATTCGAACGCATTTCTCAACTTTGCATTTCGCTTGGTATGAACTAGGATATCCACAAGTGGGTTCTGTTCCGTCTACACTGCCAGCGGAGGAAGATCCATCGTCATGTTATCTCTTCCGCTGCCCATTTCCCCATAGCAACTCGTTTCTGACACATCCGCTTAGAAAGTGTTAGTCCACTGCCACAGTCCGATGGGGGGGACCTTCCTACTCACCTGTATCAATCGGTTCACCCGTTGGCCGGTGGCTATTCCGATACCAGGTACCAAGAATGTGGCTGATGCCAGGACTATTCTCTCCCACTTTGCAGCTAATTTTGGTGTACCTTCTGTGGTTACTTCGGATAGGGGCGCGAAGGTACCGGTACCACCTCTTCAGTGATTTGGCGCGTATGTTCAGCTGTGAACGTATAAAAACGACCGCTTATCAGTCCTCTTCCGATGATCCAGTGGAGCATTTCCATCGATAACTTAAAGCATCATTAGTAGCTCAAATTTCAAAGCATAAGTGGACGAAATGCCCTTTGCTAACCCTGTTAAGTTCCAAATAGACTGCAAGGGGAGATCTTTGAATTGCTCCAGCAGAACTAATATATGCACCAATTTTGAGGTCGCCCAGGGAGTTTGTTCAAGCGCCACCTTACCCATTCGACCAGTAAAGTGAGCTGAAAGTTTCCGGGAGCATATGCGGAATGTTCACTCGATCCCCACTCAAGAACATGCATGGCGCACTCAAATTTCCCGGGATACATGCCCACATGTGTTCGTCCCATGTGATTTGGCAAAACGATCAATGCCACCTCCTTAATCTGGACCATTCAGAGTGATATAGTAACGCAACATGCTGCCGTGTTGTTAGCGCCACTGTAATGTTAGACTGTGTAAGTCGTGTGCACATCCAACTGGGCCTATGGCTCACGCTTACTTCCGCTTACCTCTACTTCTGCAGGACTATCGTTGGAGCTCCATACATTGGAAGAACACTGTCTCCCGATGTCTCCGCCTTGCGTCAAGTTGACTCACCAGTGTATCGCACAGACGAAACCAGGACGTCCGGCTTGCCTGTTACAATATCACCCCAAGATAAGTACCTCGCCATTGTTCGGGCTGGAGAGCGATACCATCAGTATTAATCGTTTAAAAGTAGCCTATGATGGCAACGACTTTATATAGTAACCAGACAAATCATCACGCTAGCATACAACAAACCTTCCCCTCACTACTCTTCAATTAGTCCGTGCAATCCCGGTTAGTACACCATCCATCACTCAACCGCCGTCAACAACATCACCCCTTCCCCGCCACATTTAGCCATACGCATAGGTAGACGCATCAGCTTACCCGATCGTTCCGGTTAACTTGTCTCAATTTTGTTTACTTTCCTTCTTGTCCGAGCACCGACGCTTGTTGCAGACACTCTGGGAGAAGTGGTGCCTTCAAGGTTTTTGCTTCGTTCTGCTAATCTTGCGTGAATGCTCCATCATGGTACCCTGCATATCTTGTTTCACCCGATAAAAAATAGTCAAAACATCTTAATAAAACCCTGTTACGCGCACATGTTAGTCCTCCTTTCAGCCGTCGATGACTGACAGCCAGCCAAAACACTTCACTGTAAGATCAAGTTCCCCCTCTGGCGCTTTGCACCATCAACTACACTTAAGATGATCCGAATAATTCCTTATAGTTTTGAATATTCCACGGACTATGTTCATTCTTGGCGAGCCCACTTCTAGACGTAAAGTCTGGAAGTGACTTTCTGTTAGAGTTTAATATAGTTCATCCATTCTTTCCATCACAGATTGGTGAGCCGTAAGTGACTTTCGACTATCCCTTTCCACAAAGGAGGAAACACAGTGGCTGGTTTGCGTTCGCGTCCAGGAATACGATTCAAATCTCGGGAAGGGTCTGGCGTAGAGTCTGCCGCAATTTTGGTCTCATGTTACCCATATTATTTCATGTAATATAGCCGTTTCTTTCTTCCATAACATGACTGGTGAGTCCTTTCTTAATTTTTATCGTGCGCATGGAGTTCAATTTTTTCTACATAATCCCAGAAAGCTGTTTACACTTGATCGGCTCCTTCATTCTGAACGGGCAGTTTCTCATTTGTTAGCTTGGCTGATTCTGAACAAGATCCTACCGCCTTGGAAAATGTCGTTTAAACCAAATTTTCTGGGTTCGACCGTCGTGGTCGCAGGCTTTCGTCTGCTCAAAGTCGATAATCTCCTCGAGTCGCAATACACCAGCCAACAAAAGTTTGTACACAACTTCAAATCTGCCAGTCCCTCCGAAGTCACCGACCTCATCTAAACAGGACCCGACCTCGTCAACTTGAAGGCCGTGATTATTGGACGAATCAGAACAACCGATGAACAGAACACGCGAAAACTTCTGGTGAGGGTGGAATTGGGTGACAAAATTCCTTCATAACTGCCCCTCAACCTGGCATAGCTACAAAACAAGCATAAGGTTAACGAACCAATCCCACGTGAGCGGTGGCACAAAAACCCACCGAACGATCTTCAAAAATATCGTGGATTCTCGATGAGGACACATCACTGGTTGAATTCGCAAAGCTGGTCGAATCGCTGCGCAAGGGGTGGCAAAACCGTACGGTCACTCATGTATGGTTGCCCGTGACGTCGTCGAGCCATAACTGAATGTGCCAAAACAACAGTTTCCCCACGCAGCTGCCTAGCTCACAGCAATCACTAAACGACTGACAGCACACTCAAGGCGCCGTTCCTATTTTCGCCCTTCTTAATGTCGTTCACACAGAATGCTGGGTGACCGATGCGTCTTTTACTACTAACGCCAGTTTGGCTCTAAAGCGGTCCGTTTTCCCATACCATGCAGCTTCGTTGCGAATAACTACCCACCGGAAGATGCCAAGGTAAGACAGTGCTGGCGACCGCTATTGATGGCTTCTCAACCTATCACCTGTTTCACGTGCTGATCCGTTCGACGTCCTTCAGTTTTTTCACTGATACGGGCGTGGAGATCAGCGTTATCTCACCAAGGGGAGACATGCGCTACCTACAACAGGTGCTATACAAACTACAGGATGCTTATCGTTCACCGATTCAGATCTCCGGAGAAAAGCTGCTTATTATTTATCCCGCTGTTAGATGGCAGTTCCCCTAGAGATTCACGGTTGCAGATGTACATAATTTGATCATCTAAACTGATTTCTTATCAACCGTTGCACGTGTTGCCGATGCTGGTGGTCGGAAATTAATTAGTAGTGCGGCCGTCTTGTGCGCAAGTAACAGGGCTACACCATCCAGGTAAATGGACTGTGTTTAGGCTTACCGGGCAACCACTTCGCAGCCCTCTTTCGACAGTTTCCGCAGCTCACTAGTTTGTTTGATTTTTTTTCACCACACCGTCACCAACGATCCACTTACATCCGAACGCCCCTGGTGCTTGCCACCGCACTAACTCACACTGGCAACAAACAGTCCGAATGCGTCTTATGACTTGGTACTTTCCAGCCGCCAGATAACTCATAGGCCTCGCCATTTCACATGGTTTCGAGTAACTCAACAGATTATTCGAGCCCTTGTGGTGATTACCACCAGCTTAACAAAGTCACCGTCCGAGATCGACATCCTATCTTCCATATCCACGATTTCTGAGTCAAGCTAAACGGAAGCTCGGATGATGCAAGGCGTAATGGCTGGTTTTGTTGCTGCAGATAATTAGTCTTTACCACTTGTGACCGCTATTGTGACGAGTAAGCAAACTCAGTCACCTTAACTTGTATTGCAGTCCGGTGAGTAGGATGGGTACCAGATACCAATTGACCGCGGAGCATGTCGCGTGGTCGATTTGGAGGTGGCATACTACGTTTAGTAAGCTGTGAATTCACTGAACCCGGTGGACCTTCCATTGAGTTGTTGGATAGTGACAAAAAGTTGCCAGAGGAAATGGGTTGTGCCGCCATCATGCCGCTCACATAATACGAAGGATGCTGAGGAGTTGCATATATCTCAGACGTGTCGGACATACGAGTAGGTGAGTCAAGGGAGAGTGTTTTCACGTCAGCCATTGTTTAACGAGGCGTTCACCCGTATCTTGGACAAGCACTGGGACCGGCAGATGTTGCCGGAGGCACACTGCTGGAAATGACCGAGTGTGGCACAAACAGCTCTTTTTACATGTGGTAAGTGGTCAAGAAGGAATACCTGGCCCAGTGAATACTTCCGTAGTTCTGCACAGCAGACGACGCCAAAAAGTGTTTTGGCAGGCTGTCTAATGAGAAGCAGATCGTGTCGGAATGACTTCGAGTCGAAAGTATTGGTATTACGCTTCGGGTTGTAGCTCCAACACGTAAACGCAACCATGTCGGGCAACAGAGGAGAAAGCGAAAATGGACCGGATGTAAAAGCAGTTTGACTTACGGACGGAGAAGAAAGAGTAGAAACTAGACAACAAGTTTCCTTTGAAATTGGTTCATCGCTTAGAACGCTGGCAAGCAAATGGTCGCCATTCGTATTGTTTGTGGGTCTTCGAACCAGAGCTCCCACTTGATAGATAAATAGTAGAAGACTATACGTTGTGTAACCGAAGCTGTATTTCCGGCTGACTCATATCACGCGCCCTAGGTTGCTTTTGTGTCAATCGTATATCCAGACACGCAGGATCAATTCCGGCCTCGCAGTCCACAGAGTGTATTTCACCTACTCGGATAGTGTAACCGGTAGCTCGTACTGGAAGCAACTGTCTTACCGGAGACATGTTTGGACAGTGCGCACCATGATGCATGGAAATCGGGTGCGCAGCAGGGTTCATATGCCTCAGGAGAGCTTGCTCTTACTATGGTATCACCAAATTCGCGCCGTTCCAATGATGAGTATAGGATCTGCTAAGAGAAAGACCTGTGGGACCTTAAAACGTGGGTCTGATGGCAGTGATGGCAGATGAACCTGGTGAAGGGTAACGTGCATAGCTCGACAATTTGACGGGTCGGCACTCATTAGATGATTATGGAGATGTCCACGACCATGAAGTTACTCGGTACAGTGTGGAAATTCTCCTTTACCTGGTGGTTGTTAGGCAACATTGGGGGTGTGCCCATTGGAATGACAGCGGGAAAGCTGGTGGATTTCATTGATTGTCAGCGGATATTGGATCAACTTAAAATAATAATAGTAATAATAATAATAATAAAGGTATATTTCTCAACATATCTGTGAGAGATACGCTTAGATAAGCCTGATCAGTACACACATTTTAACGTGAAACACATACCGTACACATAATTGTTAATTGTACAATACACCAATTATGGGAATAAATTAACAAAACGGACATAATAATAGAAGAAAATTCTAGTTTATGGGGAAGCATTTGGCTCATTTGCTTCTAAAACGATATTTCTCAAAATTTTCGGTTTTCGATAAAAAGCGCTGAGTAGTTACATTAATCATCGCTCCACAAAGTTAACGTTAACCTCTTGTTCAAGGTCATGCCGGAAGAAAGATTTTTCAAAGAATTTCGCCATCAGTTGACGTACACGGTTCCGGAAAATCATGTAAAAACCTCTGCAAAAATGAAGGAAAAAAGGAGGGCTCCAATTTATCCAGAGAAATGACCG
>LUCH01007209.1:4801-15962 GCA_013368495.1 Paragonimus heterotremus
ACCCAAACTTACAAAGCCTTGTCCACAACGCCTCGCGACTCACAGGATCGAAGTCCTTGCTGAAGTCTACGAAGAGAGCAGATAGGGGCTGGATGGGGGCGTATCGACAAGTTTCGAGGGCTGATGCCGTGTCCTTTGCCTATCATCGAAGCATTGATGTGGTCAGCGATTGCGAAACAAACACCATGCTCCCAAGACATTCAACACATTCACACAGAGATAATACTACACAGACAAGCCAATCACAAATACACAGAATCAGATCAAGCTAAGAAGAAAGTATCAAACCGAACCCAAACTCAACACACTGACACCATACACAACGAACACAACACAACGAATGCACACACACACACACATAAACGTGTATGCGGAGATTCAGGCATGTGTACACGACTGCAGCGCAGAGACAGCCAGCCAACCAGCCAGCCACAAACACATCAGAGTATCATGTAGAATAAACGCACACAAGCACAAACACGAACACAATAACCATTTATACTTATTCGCACATGGGATCATCACATGGTGACTTCAGGTGAACCGTGAACCCATCAATCCTATTGATAACCTGTGTACATACCACGTGTCAAACAAGCAAACATGTACCAGTTGATGACTGCCTCATTTAAAGCTTAACGATGTAAATGTTTTGATTCAAATCGCTTGATAAAGGCTGTCCGAGGGAGTCGAAACTTTGTTAAGCCGATAATTCTTTTGGTTTTAACTCGTTGCGGCTTAACTTAATAACTCTGCGTAGACTCCATCATCCCAGGACAGTCTATCGACCTGTTGCGATTGATGCGAAAACGAATAGGTCCGGTCACTAAACCCCTATTGCACTCTACCGCTTCATATGTCCCTAACCCTAATTCCACCCTATGCTGTCACCTGCATTTAACAAGAGCCATGTCGCACATGTAATAATTAAGCTATGACCACCTCCCTTGCGTGAACCAGTCTGGTTCAAACAAATGGTTTGACGTTGTCGCTACCATCGGCCAACTCACGATACTATTTTGTTTATTTGTTAGGATACAGCTTAAATTGCGAGATCTGACACGCAGTCAGTCGAGCGTAGGGTTCGTCAAACCCACTGCAGAGTTTTCAGAATTCGACTGCTATCAACGACCGAGTCAATTGCCATCAGACTCTACAACCCCTGTCTGTGTGCCCAAAAACAGTTCGTGCAAGCCCTTCACCTCCCCTGGCCAACTAGTCCACAACCCCTTGAGACCCAAGCAGGCGTGAACCACTTGACACCGCCGAATGCATGTGTCACGGCAGGCATGAGTGATAATGCCACACATTCACTAACATTCCCACTCCACCCCCCAGTAGACTGTGATCCGCCCCATGTCTATGATTCGAATGTCCTATTTGATTTGCTCTAATTTTTCATATATAAACGCACGTACCCTATGTAATTGTAGAAGCCCGATGAGAATTACCGAAAACAGGTGTTCGCATAACTGACTTCTTATGAATTCTATGGGAATCTGGAAACGATTTTAACAGTCGAATGTTTGATATTAATGTACTCTGTTTCAGTTACTTTCTTTAGGTTAGTAGTATCGAAAATTGAATCACAAAAATTGCATATCTTGAAGATGATCGCAGAAACATTAGTGACAAATCTGAATCATGTTTTATGCGATATGTAAGACCACAGCCCATTTGTTGTGCTTTGTTGGTTGCGTTCTTCGGAGACATCAAAAGAATTAGACAAGAACGGAAGAATTAAACGTTTAAAAATGTTTAAGATAGGCGATATACCTTATTTCAAAATGACAGCGCCATCACTTGTAAATCTCTAGAACTTACGCAGTCGAGGAGACCATGGAATACTGGGTTCTTGAGTGTCCGTGGTGTATCAATTAACGAGAATACCACGCAAATATAACAACACATTTAACCACCATTTAGAGCTGCCGTTACCAGCTTTTAGCGAGAGACATACAGTAGGACAGGCTGCAGCTGGTTACGAAGCCCTTCAATGTATCACACACTAGTGAATTACTGTGATCGACCAAACTTCACGCTGAAGCTCGACAAAGAAACCTGTATCCAATCACTTCAATCAGCATTTGTATTATCATGGTCGTCTGAGCCCAAGAGAACGAATTAGCAATGCGCTCCGATGGCGAATATTAACGTAGTTGGAGACACACCCGTAAAATCTTCCAGTGTGTTGGACAAACTGGTTTCACAACATGTAAAATAAAATCCATCTGCTCTAATTAGATTTATTGTGCAATTAACAAATAGCCTGCTGCGATAAAATGATTCGAGTGTCTTGCGTTATCGATGTCATTACTCAACCACGAAGCATCTTATCCAACACTCGAACACTCGACTGTCTCGATAGTTGTGTTTTAAATGACATGGACGTTTAACTAGTATATGACACAACGAGTTGAGATAAGCATCAAACGGAAAATTGTTTGACAAGAATGCATGCATTTTTGAGATTGACAGCACGGTCTATGGCTGAGTTGCATTCAGCAACGGCGGTCCATCCAACCTCTCAAACTCATGACTATTTAATGGATAACACGCTTGTTCTCTACAAGGAGGTGAATAGCTTTCTATCATGTTAATCTGTGTAATCTCTAATGTTTGATTTTGAACAAATATCCGAGGTGACAAATTCACTAAAACATGTCGATAGTATTGTGTATAATACATGAATTTTAGATTTCTGCTAGCAACTAACAACCCAGTGCAGATTCTACCATGCCCATTAAGACAATGAGAATAGAGGCATGTAGGCGAACACGTTTTCGATAATTCATCTTCAGGACGGTACAATTATATGAGAAGTTAACAGAGTTAGATATAAATATCGATCAGACTTATTACAAAGAAACTAGGTCACTGGTCAATCAATTAATGGTGGCTTCATTGGTGGGTTACGTCACACTTGTCCATTGGTTTGACTGCACAGATTGGTTATCGGTCCGATGGATTTGTGGCCATGGTAGGTGCAGCGCCTGAACAAACCGTTTTTGATGACATAATACCGAGTCAAGCAGCCTGATTCCAATAGCCTCGGCAGTACGAATTGTTGTAATTCGGACCACTTTTGATGGGTTGCCTGGCACGCAATATACCACTTTGAAGGCTTGATCAGTGTTCACCCGGTGTCCGCTTTCAACCAGATGAGCGACGATAAAATTGTTGATTGATCGTAATTATCCGTGCCCCAACCACTGTGGATGGTGTTTCGGATTCGTCTTGAAAGTTGTCTTGACGTTCGACCAATATAACCTGGTCCACTGGAACAAGTGAATGAGTAAATACACATAAATGAGATCTGAACTGTCAGTCTATCTTTGTTATAAAACCTGAGAATAGGGGATGTTGAGAATTGAATACGGTGTTCAGCTGTAGCACAGGTCCTGCTAATTGTCTGGTTGAGCCTATTTGTCAGCCATTCTGCGGCACTGTCACCCTTGAACGGTACTGGAATAAACACAGGCTTCTTTCTTACGTCATGCACTTCAGCTATGGGCGATATTCTGATCATATTTCTGGCAATAAATCGTTCCCAGTAACCGTTATCATGAATTACGTTCTTTATGAATGAGTTCACTTTCTAACGTTTCCGGCGAACAAATTTTGTATGCTCTAACAAGTCAGGCAACGCACCAGATTTATCTTCCGTTTTAAATGTACAAAACTGTGAAAGTTTGTATACTGACCTGTCCACGTATTCTTGCGATGAATACTGCGTTGAATACTTCCGTACATTCGTCGATGTAAGTGAAAATCTAGGAAAGATATTTCGTTGAACAACGGTTGTACATGAAATGTGCAACGGAGCAAAAGCTCCTCCGTATTCATTGGTGGTAGATTAATATCGATTCCGGTCTCAGACACGTAGTGACAGATAAATTTGACAGTTTCTAGCAGCGGTACGTTTGTGAATGACGATACTACGTCTAATGAGTATGATTTCTGTGAATTTCTGTTAACGTTCTGTATGCAATCGACAGATTCAACCGCATCGCGTAGACTGAGCGGGGCAATCACTTTTCGGACGGGTCCAAGCAGTTTCACTAGCCACTTCGCCGTTGAGCGGTAAGGCGAATTCATCATATCGAGTATTGCAACAACCGTACACCAGGTTTGTGGATTTCGGTAGTCCACTGTCCATCGTAGAACCCTGTGGTCGTAGTTGTTCATACGTGGCGTGCGTTAACAGCTTTTAGTCCTTGAAAGCACACAGTTTCACAGAACTAAGGTGGCATACTTTGGTGACTGATTGCATGGATGGGATTGAAAAGTAAAAAAGAGCCACTGTCGTAAGTTGATATTACCAGAAGTTTATTAACACATTTACCAAGAGAAAATACAATCGGGATGTGTGTACGGTTCCAAAAAATGGATGATTATGAGGCTGTTTTTCAGGTGTGGTCATATCACAATTGTTGTGACTCAAAATTGTAACCAATCTTGATTTGCCCAGCCCTTCACCGGAAGTGCATTCGTTCACATCGAAGTGTTTCCCAACTTGCTTACAGTTCTATCCTGTCAAAATGTAATCGCACAATTCACTCTCATTTCAAACATCGTCTCTGTATGAACAGAGAGATCAGAAGCAGTATTTTGCACAATGTATCTCTGGAGTACATTTCGCCACATCTCATCAGGTACATACTGCAGTCTGTGGATTCATATAACAGAGTCCAGTAGACATTGTGAAGCTAAACAATAGAATCAACAATCACACCCACATTCACGCACATCAATACATATCGGTTACTAGGGCAGTGTGGAACAGACGAATAAGTATTCCAGTACGCAGAGGGGTGGCTTCCATTTGCTGATTGCTACTGCCTCCGCGAACCTCATAGCCAAGCCTTCAATTACTATTGCGTAACACATCCGGATTGCCTTCTCCGGGTTCAATGGGGGTCGACAAGTCTGCATCGAATCTCATGCACATGTTCCAATGGTTTGCACATGCGTTGACACAGTAGGCAATGACAAAAAACATGTAAGCTATCGTCTGACCTCATTCGCTGCAAATCCAACATGAAAGCACGTACTGTGGTTAACCCAATTAACACGTACAACTTGTTATTCCATTGCCAGCTGCCATTGTTAGTTTTTCCAATGCAATATCAACCAGCAATCATTGTACGGTTTAGTGTATGTCCAAACAGCTGGCTCGTGCTGTTTATCTGCCTTGGAACTGATAGCATTCTTTATTCTAATGTGAACCACAGTGGTTTTATATCATCATTGTTGTACACGGTTGTTGAATGTAAACGAGTGAGCGGAATGCTAACATCTTTTTTGTAAATAATCCCGATACTTGGATTTTGCTTTCGTCGAAGCTTGTCATCAGTTTATACCGTTGTCATGGCCGGTGCTGGAACTCCAACCATGTTGGCAACCGCGCCAAGGTTATGAAAATGGATATACAATTATGTATATATATATACATATATATATATCATTCAGAATATAACCTGCTTCACCTCTCTTGCCATACCAGATTTATGGAACGTTGATGGGGTTTTGAGGCGGTTAGGTAGTTTGCAATAAAATATGAAACTAGTTTGAGCATCAAGCTCCGAAGCAACTGTGACCTTTTGCATCAAATCAGTGTATTTGTTATTGGTATTAACAAAGACGGACAGTCGTTTTCTATGCTTGCTTTGAAAATGAACTCGTGTCTAAATGTGTCAATTGGAAATGTTTCAGAGATTGACATTTGCTACGTGACATTTATGCATTGCTGTAAAAAGTATACACATTTCTTTTCGGAACTCAGCTATCAGAATATTCGAGTTCACGTAACGGTATCCAGTCCCCGTGGGTATAGCCAAAAATGCCAGATAGTCGGAGCAATTTCTAATAAAACTATTGTCCCCGTACATTACTCCTCACTATATTCTGTTGAGCCTACCAGTACCAATCGAATTATAAGAATGTAGCATCCAGTAGACCTAAATTTATTTTGAGATAACTGATACAAACCCGCTTGTGTATGTAGCCATTTTTCTGACCAAATCGCGAATCAGTTCACATATCGCCAAGCTAGTGAATGAGGTAGCTAGTCAAGAAATTAAGTAAGCAGGTGGATTACTGAAAACTGATCGGCAGAAATTCCATTAATTTGGGTACAATCTCCGTCAACACTTTGGACGATCACAACAAATACTGACAGTGTTCATTTAAGTAATTGGACAATAAATTAATGATTCGTGACGACATATGCTACAAGATGACGGCGTTACCCAATTCGATTTTACTGCGCATTGTCCTGTTATGCTGGATATCGTATCACCTCAGTTAATGTGAGAGGTGTGAATTCCAATCACTGCAGACTGTGCACTCCCAGTGTATTGAATGATTGCTTGTGTCATCATGTTTTCCTCACCGTATTCTGTTGAACCTATGAGAAACAGGCAAATTTTAAGAATAAGGAATCCATTAGATCTGAATTTGTTTTTCGATGACTGACGAAAATCAACGTGCTTGTGTGGACATTTTTATGGATAAAGCGTGAATCGGCCCAAATTGTACAAAACTAGTGCATGAGAAAGCTGTACAAGACAAACAATGGACTACTGAAGATTGATTAGAAGACCAATCATTAATTCGGTTGCAATCTTAGTACCAGCACTCACATTTGAAAAGTGAATATTGATCGGAACAAAATATGACCATGCCGGACTTATTTGTTCGCCGGACATGCTCTAGGTTAAACTGAATACGTTACAAAATGGTTACTTATTTCGGCTGGATGAATTTGAGTCAGCCTGTTCGAGAGGAACCGACAAAACTAGAATTTATGAATATGTGGTAAGAAAACGAGATATACTAGACTCCTAATTGTCTCACCATCACCAGGCAGCTAGTACGTTAAGCTATAATGTCACTCAAAATGTGCTGCTATACAAAGCTACTTGCATCCTAACATTTATGGACAAACATCTGAGGGCCCTCTCCTTCAGGTCTCACACAGTTTACCAGGATTTTCTGGAGTTTGCCATGCATTGCCGGTACCGAGTGTCAGCAATATTTGAAGAACCGTGTTTGGTTTCAGATGATGCAACTGATCGATTAACCCCAAATCGTCGATATAAGCACAGGGCCATGTAAACTGTTTGTGTCATCCAGTGAAAGGTATTTGTTGTTGACACGCGAACAACCTGACAGTACCAATTAATTTAATCGTGTATACAAGAAGCGCATTTCATAGTCCTCTTTCTGCTAAAGAAGTACTGCCTTAGTGATGATCGGTAATAGGTTGTGGCCCGAGGCAAACTCATGGGTGTTATCATAATCTTCAGTCGGTAGATCGCACTATTTCTCCTAATGAAATCCATTATGATTATTAGTGTTTCTCTACTCCTTCTGTGTAAATGAGAAAACACACGTTATCTTATGAGTTCTGCATCTTCCGGTCGACTCATTAGTTATGCACCTAACTCGGTCTGTCAAAACACCGAAACCTGAAGCGAAAGACATAGCATGAAAAACTGACAAACGAGTGCAGCCCTACGTAGGGGCTGTCCGGAGATGGAAATATGCAAATGAGCTCAGCCACTGACCGCGATAACCACAATTTTACGGCTCTGTGGGACATGTTCACCAGCATATCAGGAAGCACAATCTTGATTTCGCTCCAATTAAAGCGGCAAAGCGGTTGTTTCATTAGTTTGCAAGACAAAACTTCATCATGCGAAGTCAAGCATTGTTTTCATTTACGACTCCGGAACAGCAAGAGGAGTTCAGGCAGCTGTGTTGGTTTCCATTTTCCCATATTTGTTTTGTAGATTTTACTTGAAGAAACACTCTTCAAGTGGCAAGTCTATTCATTTTGCACTTAGCATAGTCGCCATATCTCTCGTCTTCATGTGAACATTTGCTTGCAAATTGTGTTGATGCTATCCTTCTTAGGTTAACGCAGGTATCGGAAGCGAAAGTCTTAACTGACGATATATGGTACTTGAAACAACTGACCATAGAGAAGGACATGCCCCCAATGTGGCTAAGATAGACGAACATTATCTTACCATCACGTGATATTTGGGTATGAGATAACGTGCGGTGCGGAATGTGTACAACTTTGAACGAGTGCTTTTGCTTTAGTATGCTAACAGAATGATGTTTCATTAATAACCTCTCGTATCATCAGTTTCGCACTGTTGAACATGTTGCTATTAATTTGAACAATTTTCAGTTCGTCAACGGAAATATGTTTGAAATTCAGTCATTTAGACCACATGAAACGTGGGCATATTAACGGTCTTGTTTGCAGTGAAAGACTATGAAGATCAGGATTATGCTTGATATTGTTGTTTGCGTCTCATACTTGGTAATTGAGTTTGAAACATGAAAAACCAACATCGACCTGTTTACATTTTATTGTCATTTGGTTCACGGTGAAAAGTTAGTTATCAAGAAAATCAAACAAAATAGATGAAGTTTGTTGAAAGACATGCGAACCAGACCGGGATATTTGTTGCATGGTGAATCCACATTGCATTTCGAGAACGAAAGCGAATGATCATTATACAGACACTTGGCTATATTCCGCGAGGATAGGTTATACCATTCATCAAGTCTGAAATTGAAAAATATTATTTTTGAATGATTTGCTAATTTCAATATCTTCTTCTAGGCTTATACAAAAGTCGCGCTCAATCGCCTGTAACATTGATTGCAGTGGATGATTATTAAGACCCTCGCCGTGGCTCTTTGAATTTAGAGGGGATTGATTGGTGACAATTTATTCTTCGTTTGCGTGTATTTGATTTATCTCGTTAGTTTGTGAAGTTCTAGGTATTTTTAACGCATGTGCACCAATATATTGGCAAATGCACTCATGTGCTCATGTTTTATTCTCCATCTTGAAGACAACGTCTGTTCACAAAACAGCAGTTTGAGATCAGTGAAATAACAGTGTAAGCAACGTTTCGGATGAGAATTCTTAAAAGGATTGGTGGCTTGACTAATGCAAAACGGATGCAAATGGTTCACGCGGTTAGTCCATAGTCTGGATAGCGATAATCAGAAGGATAAATTTTTGACAAGAACATCATTTACAAATCGTATCAAGTGCACAGGTTACTATCCCATAAAATGTGCATGTTTTGTAAATAATCTCAATGTTTGAAAGGTGACTCAGTTTGTGAAACAGTTTAGCTGTTGAGCTCTAATAAACTTAAAACTCGAGTCTAGTCTGTCCTTCTTAACTGGATCAGTTAATCGGCTTATCTGATTTCGGAAGTTAATTTCAAGCTTAGGTAGTGTTCACTTGGTATCATGCGAAATTCCCAAATGCTGCACAGCAAAGTAAGTACACATTTTGGCAATCACTGACTTACGGATAATTGTAAAAACAGAGGACCTCTAGGGTTTTGAGTCCCATTCTTCCGGCGTATGCGTAATCACAACCCATCTGTGTGACTTTGTTCGTGACACTCTTTGGGAACATCCGGGGGAAGTAAGATTGCACAAATGATGTAGTCATTATCAAGGTGGATAGCAAACATATTCAAACATATATAATGACGAACAAAATGTTCACTGTTGTATCTGAGTGCAGTAAGCAGTCATAGTGACCTATCAATCCTGTACACACCCTAGTGTGATAATGTGTTAGCTAGCAATCATGTAAACTAATTGTCACTAGATTTGTGGGCAAGTTTTAGAGCTGACACAACGTTTACGTGACTCTCATCATTTTTAATTTACCAGATGATAAAAATATTCTGTCAGCTCCGATTCATACGGTACATCAAAATAATTCGTTACATTTGACAACTGTTCATATATTCTGTAAAGGGCAAACAAGTGAATTGTGCATTATACACGACAACATAATAGTGAAGCATATTTATGCAGAAGAAACGTGAACATGAAATTTCAATTGTATTTGTCTAATGAAGGAACTAGTAAAACGTAGAATAGTACCAACTATTGACCATAGATTGTTTCTAACTTTATAAGCAATCCTTCTCGTTTAGTAAAAGACTGAATTTAGAATTTGCTTGCGAATATTCAAATAACATACAACTGTCTATTTTAATTTTCCTATGAATAAGAGTAACCATATTCAACGTTTCAGATCATAGACCGAATATATTTATCAAACTCAAGATACATGCATATAGATTCAAAAGCATGAAGTGCAACAAGCGTTTTACTCTTCGTATCGGTCAACTCCGTAAATTATACCAAGAAGATTTGTTTTTTCACAAAATCTCGTTAGGTCGATCATATATTCATCGTAAGTGTGAGCAGGCCTTGAGTAGACATGTGCCAAGTATTCCAAAGTTTTGTTCCATATCTGAAAACAAATGAAGCATTGGTTAGACACAACAGGGTTGATCTAATTAACGTCCACATTGGTAATTAAATTCAATTAATGTATACTGTAAGCATCGTCTGTGAACAACAGTTTACGAGGTGACTGTTGACGTATACTTGTGTGAAGGTAAGACTGCTGTTTACAGTCAGGCTGAGTTATGAAACATGTTCGTCTATGATGCTGTGATCTACTGAATAGGAGTGAACAAGTTGTCATGTGACATGGCTGATCTCAATCGGTTATTAGATAGAGTTCTCACTAGTTAAATCACAGTGCCATTTATTGCCTCCAAATGAACTTTGATTAGTGCTTACCAGATTGTTTACCTTTATTCTCCCGGGGTACATGCAATTCGAGGTGATTTGTCGGAGAATGTTGTGGTGGCATAGTGTTTTATCTCTTTCTGTCTGAGTGAGTTCACCTTTGCTCACTACAACAGTGCAAAAGATCAACATACACAATATCATCTAGTAAATAATTCAATTGCCTATGCCTTATTCAAATGGGCGTTTATACTACAAATCCGCTTTTGTGAAATTCGTAATGTGCCAATCAAGGTCGTCTTTAGTTTGACCCGATCAATTCACGTATGACAATCGAACTGATATTGAGAATGCGATTGGACGAAAATTATACTTCAGCAAACATTCACTAGTGCACCAATAGACCAATGAGTTTTCGTTGTGATTTACTTTGCGGTTTACTTTTGATTCGATACAGTTCAATAATCTGTAGTTGCCACTGGTAAAGATGCCGCAAAATTTG
This sequence comes from Paragonimus heterotremus, assembly GCA_013368495.1. Classification (NCBI taxonomy): domain Eukaryota; kingdom Metazoa; phylum Platyhelminthes; class Trematoda; order Plagiorchiida; family Troglotrematidae; genus Paragonimus; species Paragonimus heterotremus. The sequence continues at coordinate 15,903 of LUCH01007209.1, forward strand.
TCATGACAGCGTTGTCATGACAACGTTGCGTTCCAGACTTCCAAATTTACTGGTGTCATG
>LUCH01007210.1:15276-29630 GCA_013368495.1 Paragonimus heterotremus
TAGGGAACTCATGTCACCACAAAAAATAACCCATTACTTATGTGATCAATACAGAATAATCTGCAAAATGGTAAACAAGTGAAAAGTTGTGACACAAATAGTGAGAAAAAATAAACTTGGGGAAATGGTAAAACAAACTCGATGCGATCGTTTCTCTGACGGCCTCAGACACTAAGCCAGGAGAGTTTTGTTACGGTAATCTGGAACATTTAAGTCCTCGTGTTCGAAGTCCACTTGACTATCGCTTCTAGCTTAGTCCAGCAGATGTGAACAGGATACGAAATGGTGAGAGACGGGTTGGCTCGGATGATTTGTTCGAGCCAACCAGCAGATCTTTAATCATTCACTAGACATAAAATATTAAAACGACCTCAATGAATCAATATCTCTGGTACAGTAAGTTATGCGGGCACAACACATATGGCTTCACGGATATTGCAATTAGTGTAAACCACTAATGGTTTCATAGGTTTACTCACAAACTTGTACTAATTAAAACGGGCTGCCCACCCATGACTAAGCTTAAGGGGTTGATGGGACCGCAGATGTATTCATAGAAACCTAACACACCAAACAAACACTTAGGATGTCATACGATGAGTTGTCGGTAAAGTGCATCCGATTTTCTGCAGTGCAAAATCTGGACTTCGAACACAACTGGGCGCACAGTCGTGCACTGACAAGTCACAATAAAGAAGTGTGACTCGAAACTACATTACTTACTATCGTTTAACTGTCAACAGAGATTGTTGAACGGCCTGTGGAAACCACCCAAAACGAAAAGAACATCTCGCTTTGCACACTTTGTTACATTTCATCGGGAGTATAATATAGTGATTACTATTATATATTATGGAAATGAAGGTCAGCAAAGAGAGACTGTATAACTGTACGAAACCACGCGTGACCAAGGCAATCTCAAGTGTAATATCAGTTCTTTTGCTGGTGCAGCAGGGTTTCTATCCGTGAATCTTGGAAGTTTCATTTACCTTGAGTGTACCTCCATTGTTAATCCCATAGAGCATTTATAATACTTTCGTTACTTTAACTCGGAATAAAAACACAAAACGGACGCACAGTCGATGCTTTGCGCGTAACATTTTGCGATGTTTGCACAATACCAGTTAGCCGAGGATGGTAAGTAACACTTTTAACCCACGCCACAATATACCCAACAATTTGGCTGTATCATTTTTTTGCTGTTTTTTCCACGTAGGTCTTCAAGCCGTCGTACACGAACTGCTGAGAACAACCGGAATTAGCCTGCAACTCGCTCAGACTGATCGGGGGTAAACGTAGTGTACTTGAGAACACCGATAAACATGGGTCTCCGGTTGACCACACCAGTGTTGTCATCGTCTTTAAGAAAGAACTGTAAAATAACATTTGGTTATGGAACCATCGGCTTCACAAACATTTCCTGAAAGTTTTTGTTTCGTGTGATAAAAATCTCTGGGTATCTGCTCATCTGGTGTACATGCTTTCAGGTTTACAACCCACTGGGTACAGTAGCTAACGAACACAACCTTCTGGTACAGTCAAACAGTGTGCAACTGAGTCTACGTCGATTAGGGTCTTTCAATAATTCCACCATGTCTATCATGTGATTCTTCTTGTTCCGAACCACACCTACCAAGCCTATATTTCGTTGCATTATCATCATTCAGTTGTCTGGTTCCACGGTTCACAAAGACTGACCTTTACATGATGAAGTATCGATTCTCCTTTTAGCAGACCTTGAGGAATCTACTCGCAGTAAACACCTGACGAAGTGCAACGAAACACATGAAGCAATCTGCTAATCTGGTCTTACATGTTCTCCACAGGCTCTTGAGCGATGGTCATTGGCTTTTAAGTGATATAACGCATTGTGGTCATTCCCTTCGAAAGGGCCGGTCCGAAAAATCTTTTGAAAAGCGATAGCTTAGAGCAAGTGTGAATTGTGTGGTACTCGTTACCTTCGAAATGTTTGCCTACTCGTTAATGAAAGAAGCAATGAGAAAAACGATGCAGTTCTCATGTTCATCTTTCATATATGTCTTATGGTAGACAGAACCTTGCATGAAATAGATTGGAAGAGATAGCACTATGACAAACTGAACAAAAAAGGACATGGTTGATAATCAGACATTCGCTAGCTTTAAGTAAAAAGGAACGAAGCCAAAATACTATCGCTATCGACAAATGACGTTCGTTGTTACTTATCATAAGTTTAGGAGAAAATGCGAATTTTAGTCAATTATCTCGATCACTTCAGAGTTAACAACTGTCTGTAAGTTATTTGTACGCATTATCTGGAATTCACGTTTCACTGACAAGCACTCAAACCAAATAAAACTATGCGCTCTCACTATGGACAGTTACTTACCTGGGGTTCACAGATTGTATGGCTTCTTGAATGACAGCTTCGATGCCCATTCTGTCAACGTCCATCATCGTGAAGTGTTTGACATTGTTTTTTCTAAGGTCATATCTGAAGATACACGTGAAAGAAAAATCGACTGATAACTACAGGAGTGGGTCAATTTCCACAATATGCGTGCAACTGGTGTGGAAATTACGGTCATATGCTGGTCACCTCAAAATTTCCAATGGGTCTGGAAAGAATTAACGTAATTTATGGCGTCATATTTGCAGTCGTCCCCAGTTGTCAACAAAACGCAGTATAGTTCACTATCCGTTTCTACGCATTGTACGCATATTGCTTACGACCATTTGTGCTTGGCCGTTTACACTGGGGTTTGTGTAGACAAACGGTGTATTCAGCAGCGAGTATAACGTTCATTAAAGACATTCGTGTGTCCAAACCTGATAATGTGCAAAGCATATACATGATACTATCAAAGAAGAACTTGAGGAATTTGGTTTGTCAGAACCAAAACGGGAGCATGATCGAGTAGTTTACTAAACCGCAACTATTCTTCGATCCAGTCCGGTTAAAAACAAATTCAGTCATTCGCAAAACAAAAACGATCGAGAGGATATCGTACTCAATCCTGTTGGCCGCTCCATTCTTCTTCATATCAAGAGCGTGGAAAGTGACATCTTCGTGGCCAATGAGGTCACTAGACTGTTTTCGCAAAGCCCAAGCTTATGTATGCAGTGGCATTTGTTAACTCATTCAAGTTGCCATAGTGTACTATCGCCGAAACAAATGGTTTAGTAAAATAACGTTTTCCGTGACGCACATTTTGTTTGGGACCATACAGTTGTTGTACGAAAAGCAACTTTCACAGATACCTGGCTTAAAAATGACACTGAAAACAAGCTTATTTGCCACTTAGTTAATTTCAGCTAATCATTTAAATACATTCAAACAAGTGACAAACACTCATTGCGCCAGTTTTCACGAGTACTATAGTCGCTTCTCATAACGCTTACTGCATAGTGCACACCCCTCGTCTTGATTAGTTTCTAGTGGAAAATTGCGTTTACCCTCTCTACATGGTGCAAATTTACTTACATAAACCTGGCCTAATCACTCATCTTTTTCGACATATTGAATTAAATGGCGGCAAACACATCCGTATCCCCCTATTTATTGGGAGAATAATCAGTTGTGTTTTCTTTACTTGCCGTAGATATTGTTTACTCAGAAGGCGTTACTGGTTGACACACGTTCGTTGATACAGGTTTTCAGAACTGCCCGTCAGTATCGACGAATGTATGTCAGCCGGCAAGTGAAGAACTTTAATTAAAAGAATACATAAACGCAGAAATGGTTGCTTTTTCTCCAGATAAGAGGTCTGTAATGCTATTATCAAAAAGCACAGTTTACGTCAACATAATGCAGTCCATCCTGTGAGATAATCCAAAGTTCGTGGTCTACAGGGATCAAGTAAATACTATGTAAAATTATGAGAACCAACTCAATCAGGTGCACATATCCTACACCAGAAAGAGCCGATCGATAGGCCCATTCTCAAAATGTTGCTGCTCAAAGACAATGAAACACCACGAATGCATAGACCCTCCAAATCCAGTACCCGTACATCAGTTGTTATCGGTGAGTGACCCTATACACTTTCAACCTGCCCAGTTAATAGGCAATCCATGTAACTATGTAATACCAACATCCGACGGTTATGTTCGAATTCGTAGAGCTGACTTCCAGCATGAACTTCAACAACCAAGACATGGCTTCTGTTGACGTTGAGCCATTATTCGCAAGTGCATCGCTTGATGAGGCTGACAGCACTGTTTGTAACTGCACCACTGAATATAGACTGACACCTGACATTCCTACTGCTAATCTTACGAAATTACCGAAAGTATGTAGATCCGATATCCACTTTATATTCAGGATCACCTTCAAGGACAGGTAGGCAGCACTGCAATCGACAGTCTGTCGGGACCAGCGTTAGCAGAGAATTATGGTCAAAACATAACGAAGACATATATCACGAGATGTTAACATTTCGATTTACTCTCATCAGTTTTCAACGTAAAATTTGTTAATTTTATGAAAACTGCACCTAGCAATAACAGTTGAACAAACCATCCACACGTGCTAATAGTTCAGCCAATTCCAAACCAAGGAGATCGATTGTGTGAGCGCCTTCTGTGCATACAAAAGTGGCCGATGTGTAATTAATATTGCCTCACTAATCGTTAGCAGTTTTGGATTGCGAGTCTATAACAATATCTCGAACGATTTGACAGGGTCAGTTGGGTGACCGCTTGCTAAGATGTGTCTGGCGATCGATTAAACAGGGTCCTTCGTGCTTGTCAAAGTCAGCAGATCGATTCTTTTGAGATTGTAGTTGATACACACTTAGGAATGCACCCCGCCATACGGTGATGCAAGCGCCGATCTGTCACGCCTATGTAGATGTCATTTAAACTGCAATTGAATTTATGTATTATGTGGAAGACAGACTAGGCGTAGTAGTGGTTTGGCTCTCAGTAGCGATGATACACACTCAACCAACCAGCAATCAGTGGTAAGTAACAGCGTTCAACTGACTAGCAAAAAGCTTGCACAAAGAGGTAATGTTCACTGTCAAAATGTAAAAGGATAGCATTACCTCATTTATAAACGATCTGCCAGAAAGCGTGAAGACGGATCACCGTCCAAACGTGCATTTCGTGAGTTCCCATGAAGACGACAGTATCCGCAGTTTAAGAGCTGTGTTCACATAGATGTGGACTCTTTAGGATATTGCTTCAAAAAGTTTTACGAATGGCACTAACTAGAAAATGAACTGAAGTTACTGTCTGAGACTCTGGCAGAAAATGGATACACCTAATTGCCCTCCATTTCACAATCTCGTGACATAATTATGTAACTAATCGCTTTTGATTTTGATCGCTTGACAACCATGATGATATAAAATGTTATGTAATTGGCCCGATGATGAATAACCGAAAACAGACTGTTCGCCAAAACACCTTTTCACTTCTAATGAACCCATGGGGCTATTCGAATCGTTGAAAGGTGAATCTGTTTAGATTACTGCTGCCCTTATTAAAGTTCCTCGTAAACCTGTCAATCTCACCCTACCTTTTAAAACTGATGACATTTCGGCCTTATTCAAGCGTCATTTGGAGACAGTAACCAGATGCACATGCGACGCCTTCTGACTAGTTTTCCCAATAAAACTTCACAAGTTCCGGTCACTATAAAAAGAGAACCACGGTGCGCCTACTCGCACAGTCTACAAATCTGTCGAAAAGAACACACATCGCAGTGGCCATTAAACTTGAATGATGACACTGGTACTGGTGTCAAAGAAGGAAATTTTCGATAGATAGGACACTCAGTTAACCTGAGCACCGCTTTCAGAGTGCTTTTCAAACCCACACTGATACGAATAATCCACATGGTAAGTCCCTCGTTAATACACGAAGCGAACTCCAGTAAGCAGCTCCAAACGCAACCGACACCCAATACTCCGTTTAGATCACAAAGAAGCTATCGCTGCACTTCCTTCTCAGTTCATTTTTGCACTTCCCAACAAACTAACATTTTTAGATGGACTTAATCACTGAACGACTCTGCCCATCTGCAACGCTTCTGGAAACTCATCCACAAGCCGACACTACATGACCGTTTTCGCCCTTGTTTGGATTCATCAGGTAGACAGTCCGAACGGGGGGATTGGGCTGGCTATCTTTTGCGTTACGAATGTTTTTATGCGTTCCGTCACCAGTCCTAGGAGCGTCGCTTCTAGCGGGTTGTTTTATTCAGACTACCTCTATCAGATAAGTCAAAAAAAAGAGGGAGACAGTCCTGAATTGTCAGTTTGAGGGTGAATAACAAAAACCATTACAAACACCATTTCAGACTGTTGCGGCTGTAACCACGGCAAACTGGTAATTGGAGGTAGAATGTGTCCATCCACACTAACCCAGGGAAAACAAGCTATAACTCAATTACATAGGAACTCCTTTGTCACAGACGGTGTCCATAAGACTGGAGGTCGATTGCTGGTTTCTTAGCATGAGTAGTAGACGGTTCGATCCCGCACTCAGTCTATCTCGATTTCATCCACTCTTTCTTTATACGTTATATGCTGTAAAAAATAATAGTGTTACTACAAGAATATCCTTTCAACCCTGTTTCATTTGCATGAAGCAACTAATGATATCTAGATTACCACTCCGTTTGGCCTCTTAATGCTCATTTGCTGTGTAGCAGTTCGACTACGTTGTACATTCTTCATCTTCGTCATGCATCACTTGCAATGCACTGCTTTGGCTTCGGTCAGTGGACTGACTGTCTCAAGTATGCCAGTAACCTACGGGATGTGCTTGAAATATTGACGCACAGTATGGTTGGTTATTTTCAGGTTAGTCAATGAGAATCAGTGGTTCAAGATCTAAGTACTGCTAGAAAGCATCCATTAATCCCATTTCTTTCTTCAAAAGCACACTACTGTGTCGTAGGGCGCCCTAGGATGTTGTAAAAAGACGTAAATCGATCTGTCATTAAGCTTGACCTCAAGACCTGTATCATAAGCGAGAAGCCCGGCCCAGCTGCCTCACTAACCTTATCGTAATCTGGAGTATTTTACTTGGTCAGTTATTTGGCGTTAGTTACGTTCATCTTATTGTTTAATGAACTAAACAGTACTCTCTGCATCTAAGGTGACCGGTTTGTTCATTTCGACGGTGTGTTGGAGACTCTACCCGCATCCATTTCTTTCTAAATAGGGTCTGTTTGCAAAGCTATATGGCGACATGTGTTCTAGCAAATTGGACACTGCCAAGGTGTGTCTACAGGGCGACATTACCGAAAAATTGTTATCGATCTCCACAAATTGAGAATTACTCTGGAACAATCGGTTGTTGTTTGGCATTGTGACTGCTCGGCCCATCTTCCAACAGATCCCAGACATGACAGCAACCGACAAACATTTAGTGGCATATCTGAATAAGCTACGAATAAAAAGATGTGACGCTAATGAATCTGTGGCGAACAACCCAAAAGTGTCGACTTTTATTTAAGCACAACAACTACATATCCAGTAATTGGACTTTATCACTGACAGCATAGGCTGCCGTTTTATGCCGGACATTTTAGAAGCCAACAGCGAAATACAACTACTCATTAAGTTTTCAACGGTCCGAACAGCCTTTTGCTTTGTAGGTTATTACAACATGTTCCTCTTAAGCATACATCGCGTTGACTACCTTGAGTTAAATTTTGGCAGTTGGCCAGACGTGGTTCTGGTCGCCACAGTGTAAAAGAGCATTCGAACAAATCAGGACAGTGCTCAGAACTGCTAACACACTATGCCCTCGCACTAGATACCGTGTGATACCTCAACTCATTGGATTTACAGCGTGATTTCTTGTATTCCTCCATGATCTCTGATTTCTGATTCAAGCCAAAAGGGACAACGCTTAGGTAGTGTAAGAATTCATACCCACCGTATTCGCTGTCAAAGATTTTCTCAAAATGCACTTCGGTTGTCATTTCACAACACTCACGGATCACAAATTACTGCTCTTCGTGTTCGAAATGAAGAAGCGTATTACCATACACACTTTGAAACGAATACAAAACTTGACCACAGTTTCTTTAATCTTTGATTGCTACATCAAATACCCGTATACAAAATGTCTGCTCAAAAGTACAGTCGTCGCATGTCCCTGGTGTAAATTAAAGTCAACTGTATCTCTAACAAATCCATCCTTTCCCTCCCATTAACTTCCGGCAGAGTTCAAGAATCCAGCAAGAGGGATTACACGTTTCCCAAAGTTACTGAATACTGTCGCACAGAGTAGCTTAAATCCGGTCTTCAAAAAGAGCGCCATCGGTTTACCTAACTTCACAACTCCACGGTTACCTTCTTGTGATGGGTTTTATCGGCCGAACGCATCATGATGCCGAAGAAACGCCGAGCTTGTACGATCCTACGGCTTCATTACATACATCTGAAATTAAGGGTGAGGATTTGTGAAGGCAATTACGTTTACTGGTTAGAAGTCGGATGCAAACTGGTATAAACATGTTCGTTTTACTGCTCACTAGTTCCTGAACAAAAGTGCAAAACAATGTTGCAGTTGTGGCCTACACGCATTACACCTCGGATCCGTGCGCTCGCAGACTTCACAGGACCGCTAGCTGGAAATCATTAACTCGTCATCGTGGCCTCATTCAGCAGATGGCTAAGAGCCCTGGCAATGTGCAGTACAACGTCGGACTTAATGACCCAGTACCTATGATGAGTATTCCGTCAGGAGATTCTACGTGGTGGACAAAGGTACACATTTTAACTCCCAGTTTCCCAAGAGTCCTGCTACAAAAATAAAAACAGTTCTATCCGATCACCGCAGATCTGTCTTTGGACAGTTGTAACCGGGCGCTACAGAAACCCAAGGAAGTGGGACTACGTCCGGGTTCCTGAGGTCAATCTGTAAGAAAGATAGATTAATTAATGAAACACCTTGGAAGCACGAAAATGAACCTCACCATAAACTTGGCAGTCGAATGGGTGTGATCAACACTTTGTTACAGGCAACTCTTCAGGATGTTAACAAGTCTTGAAACCAGCGATATAGTACTTAGCTTAGTCAGTTCGAGATATAACACAAATGGGCAGCAGTCATGGTGGGTCAAAATTACGTGACCTTCAAACAATCATTAGAAAACTGACAGCCGGACGTAAAACGAAATCTGACCATTAATGTGATTCCACATTTCAAAGTGTGAAACAAAATTTGAGCTCAACACGAGTTAATTTTTCAGACAGGATGTCTGTTCATTCTGGGTTCATTAAGATAAGAAATTATCGACCAATTTTTCAGGCTACACGTGGGTGGTACCGATTGCATCAATCAAACTAACGAATCATATTAGTAGTCAAGAAAGGTGCAAAAGATCAGACAACTAATAGTTAACTAGAGTCATAGGCTACGCCCGCAAACGACAGCGAAACCGGTTGGTGCTTTTGGAAGATATGACAAGCCGATCCTTTTTTGTCTATTCTCTCGAGAACGGCCTGCTGCAGTCGACCGCTTTCCCTAAAGCGATGAAGAGACCGCGTTGTAACTTTAGACAATAAAGAATACACACTCTAATGAAGTCCGTTGACGAGCTTTGATTTAGAGGTGTGGAAATCATAAAATCGTCGACAAATTTGCACTTTTTCAACATTTTGCAAGGGTGCATCACATTCAGTCAAACGGCACACCGGAGGAAGGGAAAACTGTTATTGAAACGTGTCGGGTAGACAGTGCGTGGATCGATCTGCTGGTATACCGGAATATACCGTTATTAGAGCCAATAATAAACTCAGCACAGTGAATTTGTGCGAAAACGATCACGAGATTTTTATCAATCACAGATTTAACATTAGACAAGGACGCACAAAATGTCTTCAGATTTTCCAGAGAATGTACGAGACTGTAGCTTGTTGGAAGGAAGAAATTTGATTTTAAGCTGTTTAAGGGGTCGATAAAGTCTGGATTCACTTGCCGGAACCGAACTGGGGATCACGTGATCAGGGTGAAATATTGAGACAAAAAAGCAGGCCCTACAAACTGAGGGTTGAGGACGGTATATTGAGCAGGAATAAGGTACATTTGAGGGATTTCGCATGGAACTGTTTTCGGAGAAACGAAAATCCGACTTATTTCATTTAGGTGTAAACAAAACAGCATAGTAAAACGCAACGCAGTGGGCAAAAGGTGCACAGGGTCAGAGCCCCAGTGTAATAACCATCTGTCAATAAGTACTCCATAAGATTAGCAGATTTCAAGCAGTATCCACGACAATAAGTAACATAGTTTATCGATTATGATATCCAAAAAGGTTTCTTTTAAACAAAGGGAAATGTTACGGATAGCACTATGCAATCGAATTGTTTGTTTTCAACCAACTCAGTCTAGTCCATCTTGCGTTCTTACTGGTCAGCGACCAGTAATTCAGAAAAAATCTGGATTGTTAGTTGGTCTGACTACCACAGTGCACCCTACAATTAGAACAAGAAAAAATGTATTTTTCTGATCAGCTCCGTAAGTCCAGATGCACGACTTTCAAAAACATTTAGGCTGTATTGTATGGACTTGGTTTTCTCGAACAGCCGGTTTCCGAGCGAGTGCTCTGACCTCTGTCATATCGACTTACGAAATTCGTGATTGTTGTCTTAGTTGCCATTCAACTTCCACGTGCTGAACCTACCGCACGCACACTGCATGCCCGTGAAAAAATGAGTGGCCGTTGTCACAGAGCATCGGTTAATATGTTCGGACTTAGCATGAAATGCGTATGGCACACGTTTTCAGTTAGCTACATTTCTCGTATCTTCAAACATTCTTCGACTTATATAACCATTTTGGAATACCACCACTTCACAACTAATTGGTTTTTACACGAATCTGTCGTATCTATCACCAGTTCTGCTGTTTAGACGCCATACCCCGAGTATCACACGCAACAGGACAACGCAACCTTAAAAATAAAAAGAAGCAACGTGTACAGGCAACACATCTTTCAGCTGTGGACGCAAAACTGGTGTTTGCCGTTTCGTTTGCTCCTGCGAAACAAGCTGCGTAAGTCGCACAAGATGATTATCTGAACGCATTCGGGAGCATCAGCTGGCGTGGCTAGCTTAAGGATCGATAAGGACTTACTCATCGGCGGTCGCTGCGCACTTGGTCGAATTAAACCATCTGATCTAACTGGTCGATTCGTCCAGGCCGGCCTATCGCGTCCGTGGAAAGCAAGCGAAGTGGGTCAAAGTTCGTTTACTAACTATCACAGAAACCACTACAATCTGCTTACACTCGCCCCCGTTGTGCTCACAGAAACGTTTGTACAAATCACTGAACACCCTCGTGGCCAAGTATCAATACTCCGGATCGATCGCTTGCGTGAGAGTGTCAATTTTTTCAGAAACGTTTACAACCCACGTGACTGGTGTTACATAAATAAGCCTCACAAGTTTGACTAACTCCACATTAATGATTACCATCCCATACTCACTGATCTACTACCCGCAGCGAACCGGTATAAATGTGTTGTATTTAGCCTGATGATGAAGCACTGAAAACGGGTTTGTTTGCTACGCATTTCTTCTCATGACTATACCGGACATATTCACGTTACTTAAACAAAATTGGATTATATTAAAAGTAAGTATCAGGCATTTTCACTGTATACAATTTTCGTTTGCACTGTGTTAAAATAAACGTGGTGAATTTAGCTAGTTAACTTGGTATCGCAAATAAGAAGTACTTCCTGGTCGTTCACCGATAAATTGTACTATACAACGAAATAGAAATAAGGTTGTATATGATTAATGAAATATGCATATACTAGGTCTCATGTGGACCATTAACTCCCTATTCCGGACATGTTTACTTGATGGTCATTCACGTAAAGTACTTTAATATGTTCAAGCGTGAGTTGTTTGTAGTTTAACGTTTGCGAATATGGTTCACATTGCACTTTCTGCGTAAACGGAGAAATAGACTATTTTGAAATCTTCATCAAGGGTTGATTCACAATGCTCAGTTAGGTCAGGTAAAGCTATGAGGTTTGTTGCTAGAAAATAGCTAGAAACATATAACAGGTTGTGTCATAGTTTTCGTTCATTTCTTCTTCATAGGTTACCCACAACATGAATTGACTGAGCGCATTCTACAGTGTCGTAACATTTGTCTATTCCTTTGAAATAAGTAGCAAATTTTGTAACTCACACTTCATGAGGATCCAGATCTCTCAATCCGATGTAAACAATGTCTGAGGCAGTCAAACTAGATCGGGTAGGTTGCAGAAGAAAACATAAATCGATAAAAATGAACGTTAGTGTAAAGATCGACTCGGCAACGCATATGACAAGAAAGAGGTGAGTTTATTTTTCTCAGAAAAGTAAATCGCACATTTTTTGACAGGAATCATTTTTGTTTCCACATTAGCAAATTACATCGGGAATAATGAAGAACAGAAATTACACTGACAAGCACCGGAAGACTATGATCTGTGCAGCCTCACTAAAACGTTGTAGTAGCATTCGCAATCAGATAAATCTCTAAGTAAAAAAAACATTACACTTTGGTAGGTGTTCACATGAAACGACCACTGCGTCAGTTGCGTTACAATCTGCATAAAACAGTTGTTTCACGATATTTCCTAAAAGCGTCATCACTGTATTCACGTGGTCTGCTCATACTTCTTACACTGCCAACAAAATCCCTTATTTACTTAAACTATAATTTTAGATTATGATATCACAAAGCATAGTATCATTAAGTGGTTTGGTGAACTTCTGTGGACTCAGAACTTTAAGACTACCAAATCGGTCTGGTGTTCAATGGTTAGTGAATCCTAATCAGAGAAAAGAAGCTGATAATTCAGATTTACAGTTTTTATTAACCCCAAGAATAAGTAACTGACTGAATAACATCATTCGTGAACTGTTGAATGATTGAATGGACCCATTCCTACACATATTCAATTTGAATTGCCAGATGTTTTCTTGCTCACAATCAAATAAACGTTCCACTAATTTGTTTCACTACTACCAGGAATAATTAACCAATGATAGCCGGATTAAGTACGTCGTTTTCAAGTGTCAAACCCAGTAACCACAATCTATTTGAACTGATCTGCTGTTAGATAGTGCACACCTAACGAGTAACGCTTATTTTTGTACTCACCTTACTCTGACAAATATTGATACAACCGATACTACAGTGATTAAGTACGCGAATCTTAATCCGATTCACTTCTCAGTCCATCCATCTTTATCTGATGCGGGTAAACGTAGGAGAAGCAAACAGTGCGGTGTGACCGTGCTGGTGCATATCAGAATCATACACAATTAAAATATTTCTTGATTTGTTGAGATTCAGTTAAGAATCTGAAAACCGATCATCATTCATTCGAAAGTCAACTAACTAAGAATAATCAGATAAGTTCTAAGATTGAATCTTACCAAGGTTCAATCGATTCCATTTCCTTCACGTAAGGCATTTCATCTTGGATTTCTTTGAGCAAAAATGCCAAGGGAAAGCCATGCATATTTCCGCATACACATGTGAACGGAGTGTTCAGATCCCCATGTGAGTCCACCCAGATGATGCAGACATTCGGCTTCACCCGCCAATGCCCCAAAATTGTTCCGGTTGACATACTGTGATCCCCACCGATCACAACCAATGGTGAGGTATACAACTCGTTCCTTGATGTGGTGGATCGTAACAGATGTTCTACACTAGTGGCAATTTTCTCAGTAGTGTCAACAAAACTCCGCGGGTTGATCATGTTATAGATTGGTGAGTCGTCCCTTGGATCGTCTTGTTCCAAGGCTATATCACCGTGGTCTTCAACAGTAATTCCTGTCGAAAAGTTTCGGAACCAAGAATATAAAGATGTTTATCCGATCACATTGGAAAGATCGGGCTGAGGCCAAACAAACAAAGAAACTGCTTAGTTGGGAAAATTCGTGACTGAAGTTAAATTTAAACTTGTGTACAAAATGAAACGAGATCCAACAGCGAAGGACCAACGGACGTGTTGGTTGCCTAGAACTAACTTGCCAAGTTGCGCGGAACACACTTCCACTCTGTTGATGAGTAGTGCAAGTGTCTAATCATATTTATGAAGGATCAACCTCAAAAGTTTAGGTCAACTGACAACGGCAGCACGGTTTCATTGTTTAATTGATTCAACGCTGTGTACTTACGTGTTCAAAAATCAGCCAGATGACTGAAACATGCAATTAGTCGTATTCTCATATACATCGAACATCACCCACAATGGATCGCAACTGTCGCATTCCCATAAACTTTCCAGTCGGCCCATTTCGAAAAGCAGAAGCCCTTAACTCGAGTTTCGCTCTCATTAGAGCTCGACACTAGTGCATATCATCGCCACTGCAGCCGGGAATTGAACCACGGAC
>LUCH01007211.1:4158-14761 GCA_013368495.1 Paragonimus heterotremus
TAATAATAATAATAATAATAAATAGTTCTCAACGCATTTGTGAGAAACATGTTCGGGTGTGCGCTATCACGACAGATAACTACATGCGGTGCAAAGCAACAAATGGATATATAACGAGACCAACATGAAATCTGTTGACAAATGAAGACGTAATCAGAGGGAAAATAGTCACAGGTTACAACGTTCGGTTCTCACATAAGGAATGAAGATAGCCCGTCTGTTCCACAGATTTAGTTCAAAAAGTGAGATGTTGCATTAATTTATCTTTTACAAGGTCAGGTAGAGACGACGTTTGAAATATTCCAAGGTCAAGCCGGGAAATACTTACAAGTTCCTCTTCAAGGTACTTCACCTTTAGTCGACGAAACTTCGATCGGGTAAATGTTGAAATAATTCAGTTTGGCCGAGGAAGGACTGGAGAAGACGGAGATGGAACAACTTTGTCGGTCCAGTTCCTTTACACTAGAAGGCGTTCCCATGAATCCATCCGTAGAGATGATTATTTGTGACACTTCACAAGGCATCCCTCGCCCAGTTATTTCGTTGGATTTCTGTCGCCGAATTTTTGGCGCGTTGCACAGCATGTTCCACCTAGGCATACGTCCAACAGTCAAAATGATAACCGGGCTCTTTGTCTGGCGCAATGTCAACCGCGACGTCCGCAGATGGACAAAGGCGTGCATGCAGTGCCAATAGTCTGGAACTCATCGTCACACGCATACCCTGGTGAGTCACTTCGCAGCCTGCGATGAGCATTTCTACCACGTACATGCGGATCTAGTCTGCCTTTTGCTATTCTCAAACGGGTGTACACATTTCTTATGTGTAGATAGATTTACACGGTGGCCGGAAGCCATACCAATCACGAACTGCTCATCAGAAACCATCGCGCAAGCATTCCCGAAAAGTTGCGTTGCCCAGTTTGGTTGCCTCGCCGTAGTAACCACCGATCGCAGGTCATGTTTTAACCTAGCCTTCCACGTCGCTTCTCAACACACTAGGCTGTAGTGGAATCCGCACAAGAGATTACCGCCCGGCAGCCAAAGGGTAATTTGAGCGTTTTCATCGGCAACTGAAAATTTCGTCATCCGCTAGCGACAACCCCTCGTGGCACGATGTTCTGTCATTAGTCTTGTTAGGTATCCGAAACACGCTGAAGGCCGATCTACATACCACCACCGCCCAGTTAGTTTATGGGTGCCGCTTGTGTTTACCCGGAGATAGATGGTGGCCCCACGCGCAACAAGACCCATCAACCCCGCGGATTATAGCGAGCGGTTAGTCCAGCACATGAGATGTCTCCGACCGGCCCAACGAAGGGGACGGACGACGCCAACGTACTTAGATCCTAGTCTCTCAACTTGTTCTCACGTTTTGGTGCGTGCGGTTACGCCTCAACTCTCTTTATACCCGCTCTACACAAGTCCATTCCGCTCACACATGACATGACTTTCGTGTTGGAACGCAATGTTGAACGCGAGGTTATCTCTGTAGATAGAATAAAGCCAGCGTTTTCAGAGGTGTCTGATGTGAACTTTGATTCTTGACCAATATCATCCTCGCCAGCTAGTGTACTACCTAATGTCGGTAGAGATTCGGTTTTGATTACGACTCCACCTACCTCGATGGGGCCAAGTCTCCAGAACAGACGTGGTTCAGAGTTGCGGAGGACGGTGCGATTTGCAAAATATGTGGACGTCCGGAGTGTCTAGTTTTTGTTGTTGAGCTTTCTTACCGAGTTGAGTTTAGATAACTTCAGCTAAAGCAGACGTTTTCAACGAGATTTTTTCTAAAAGAAAAAGAAAACAAAAAACAAAACGCTTCATTTTTTGGACGCACTGGGCGCAGAAACCCGGTGAGGTTACCGTTTTCAGCTAATAAGTACTGTGTATTCTGAATGCTGAGAGTTAAGCCGGACACTAAGGCCACGCATCGTGAGGAGACGCTGGAAAGCACGAAATTTTGCAAAACCTACGATAAACGCGAGTAAGGCCACGATCTTACGAGATCCATTACAACTGGCCTGTCCCAAATCCCCTTGCTTGCCTATGATTATCAACCTTCCAAACTGTGCTTCCCAAACCACCTCCGAGTGTTCTCTCTCCGTTCACTGACCATAGACGCGGACCCTGTGGCAGGGGTCAATTTGACCATTCATGCATGTGTGAACGGTTCCGGCTAACTGAAACACTGCAACGTTGTCAAAGTCAACACCCTGTTTGCCTTCTAAGAGGGAGCTCCGTAGCGATCCTATTCTCTATTGTCAATTATGTTGAACTTACTAGTACCATCTGTACTTCTTTTGTTCCCAACTTTTTCATGTCCTTAAACACTCGTTTCGTCTTGGTGCCCGTATACTCTCGCATTGACCCCGCAGGTCAACAATATACTGTTTTTCTACTCGTGCTTTTCACGAACGATCGTCCCCAGTTCGTTCGATCTTACACCTTCAAACAAATACCTGCGGAAGTCGAAATTGCCTAAAGACGCCCTTGAAATCTGTTATTTTTGAAATTCGATGTTGTCGCTTCGTTTCACTCGTCTGCGTCTGACAATGGATTGTGTCAATACATGGATGCTAGCAAATTCCTGCGGAATTTATAATTGCCCCTTCCCAACATTGGGTCAGTTATAACGAACAAACATTTGTCACTGACACCATTCGTTTACTTCAATTTCTGCATCAGGTACCAAGTGATGAGTGCGGAATATGTGGTCGAATATTTTCGTCCACTATATCTGAAGAAAACGCTGTGTACGACTAGGATTCTTGCAGGGCTTATCGCAAATGGTCCGTTATTTTGGAGCCGCGATCAAAAAATCTCGGTTATACACTGCGACTGAACAACGATAAGCCAACAATTATTATGTTCCGGATACGAAATCGAAAACCTGCGCATGCTTTCCGTCCGTGAAGCTATCAACAATGAAGCTGGGAATGCTTTACTGGTGAAAATGTTGTCTTACAATGTAGTGAGATCAGCTTCGACGTCCCAAAATTGCAAACTCCTTGTCTTGTCAGAGTTCCTCTACCGGTGTGGCGAGGACGAGCGGTCGCCCCATACTGCTCACACTACCACCATTCGGTAGCGGGGCAATGAAGTAGCCGCAGGAGAAACACGGAAAGAAACATCTCACCAAGACGACAGTGCAGGTTGCCACGGAATTGTTCTGGTTACGCGAAGGAGCTGAGCATTAACGTCTGTGGCAACCGGGTCCTTCTGGGACGGTTGCTGTATGCAAATGAGTGATTTTGTTGCTTGTCCTGTTTGAACACTTAGCCCGTTTTACTTTCCTAAGTAAACAACCTTTTCGCCACCCGTATTCTTGGCTCACAACTCTAGTGCCACCGTGCCTGTTCACTTACCTTGTGAATGTAAATTTACTACAAACCGCTAACATCAAAGTTATTGTGTTGGTGCGTGTAGCGTAGTCTTGCTTGTGGCTGTATAATGAATCCGCGCTATCTTTACCACTCTGAGCTACATTCATTAGGATAACAGTGTTTTAGCTATCACCGTTGGAAACGCCGCTCAACCAGTATGATGCTTGTTTGATTCTGAAGGTCGACTGGAATTCCGTTGAAATTCGTCCTATTTGGCGGCTGACGTGCGATTGTACCAAAGTTTCCATCACATCTAACTCACTAGCGTCTTTACTTGTTGCTTCGAATTCCGCTTGTCAACCATGAGTATGTTAATAAGTAATGTTTGTTTGCAGACTCGCCGTT
This sequence comes from Paragonimus heterotremus, assembly GCA_013368495.1. Classification (NCBI taxonomy): domain Eukaryota; kingdom Metazoa; phylum Platyhelminthes; class Trematoda; order Plagiorchiida; family Troglotrematidae; genus Paragonimus; species Paragonimus heterotremus. The sequence goes on from LUCH01007211.1 coordinate 7,889, forward strand.
TTCTTATTACGACTTAGGATTCGTGTTAACATAGGGTCGGGAAACATCCGGCGTTCGACTCAGAGAACAAGGAACTAGGTTCACGGTAATTCAGGACACGGAGAAGACATCCAGAAGACGGTCGACCGTCTTAATGTGTTTATAAGGGAGTTACGGGGCACTGCCTCAGAATTTCTATTTCTGTACCTTGTGTCTTTGAGTTTCCTTTGCACCACTTTGCTCGAGATTCCTTAGTTTGTCTGGATAATTAAGACGCCGAACTAACCGCGTCTTTAGCTCCGAGACGGATATTACGAGTTGGATTGATTGACTAAAGCAAAAGTTGGTGAAAATCAAAATCATCAAAAATGTACAACTATAATATTAATAATAATAATAATAGCGGTATGTTTCTCAGCGCATCTGTGAGAAACACGCTCAGATAAGTATGATCTGTACACACATTTTAACGTGAAACATACCGTACACATAATTGCTAATTGTACAATACACCAGTTATGGGAACAAAGTAACAAAACGGGCATAATAATAGAGAGAAATTTTAGTTTATTGAGAAGCAGATGGCTCACTTGATTCTAAAACGAGAAATTTCAAAATTTTTAGTGGTTAATAAAAAAAATGCTGAGTAGTCACATCGGTTATCGTCTCACAGGGTTAACATTGGCCTTGTGCTCAAGGTCGTGCCAGAAAAAATATTTTTCAGGATGGAGAAAATGAACAGTCGAAGAACTTCGCCATCATCTGATGTAGATGGTTCCATGAAAATATGTGGAAACTTTTGCGACGTTGAAGGAAGATAGGAGGGTCCCAATCTTTCCGGAGAAGTAGACGATCTTCTGGACTGGACTTAGTTATTTCCTCAAAATCGAAGGAACTTCACAGACCTCGCGAATTGCTCCATCAGTACGGGATTTTGATTGTCCGGACGTTGTGGAATGCTGTCTCGCGTTATAAATTATCGCGGGACCAAGAATGGAAAGCAAAATTCCGTGATAAACAGGAGAACGTAAAATGATCATGTGAAGCATGACGAATGATGGAATCTGATATCTCCTGACCAAACCTTTTAGATAAAATTTACAACTTTGTTAGTTAATAAGATATATATATCTCTAACAAACAGTTGTTATCGTATAACGCGAAAAGAGATCGATTCACAGCTTATCCTAGTATAGGACCCTATCTGAATTCCGATGTCGACTTAGTATATGCGGCAGTTATACAGAATTGAAAAGACGTTTAGCAACGCGGGAAGACTCTCAGGTCGTTTGTTAAGATAGGAGGAGGAACATATTTGTATGTGGTCGTATGAAGCGAACAGGTTAGGTCATATATATATATTCCAAACAGTTTTAACGTGCACAGCTATTGCATAGTAGTCGGTAACTATACACAACTGGTTATCATTAAGTATGGAGTAAGAGTGTACCAGGATGGTTTGGCTACTACTAACTGGGGTGGGTATAATGTTACCATGTGTTGGCTATAGTTTTGTTGTTCAGCTGCGGGTGTTGGACAGAACTATGTACAAGATCTATCCTGCTGGAAAGATAATAAATTTCAAAATTGATAAATGCCTCGAATGATGAACCTGATAGCTTTGGTCAGTTCGAAGTGTGTGTGGCGTTACATCATGTGGTATAGGTATACCCTCAGATGTTTTAGATTAGGTCAGATGTTCAGGTGTTGTTAGGTCCGTTTTCAAAGATAACGTTCTCAGGCAGGCGGAGTTCGTAAATGGACATGACGTCCCGTAATGTCACGAAAGTTTCTAAGCTTCGTTTGGGTTGATACATATTCTTACTGGCTCTAATAGCATGTGGGAGTTTGCTCCAAATGTAGGTAGATTTCGATAGGAAAAATTTGAACGCAGTTTGTTGCGGGATTTAAGAGCTGTCAAGGTGAACTCTGTTCCGGATGTTGTATTTTGAGCTATGCTGAAGGCGAATCGCGAGTTTGACAGTAAATTTTTTGAACAACACCATTAGAACACGAAAACTGGTAGATGCAAGCATTTCGTATTGACTCATCAGTACCAACTTTACAATAACATAACATGAACAATAACATAAACATAACATAAACTAGATTATGCACCAGTGCAAGGTTCAGTTCGAGACGCCGTAACCTGACAGGATCTAGTGCAAGCGTCTGGCAGCGTCCTCTGTGGTTCAGGGAAGACGGATAACCCGCTAAATCTTTCGTGAATGCACGTTGCAGACTTTCCAGAGCTAACCTATCAGACTTGCGCAAGTGACTATATATGAATGTGCAGTACTCAAGTTGAGGTCGTGCGCACAGCTTGTAAAGGTGTAGTCGAGCTGAAGGAAGAATGAGTGCTTGATATATCCAAGCTTTCGTCTGGTTTTAGCTACTAGGAAAGATATATGTTCGGCGAAATTAAATGAGTTTGACTGGGTTGGCAGTTGGAACACCATCATCATCCAGCTTTTTAAAGCCCTCTGGCCTATAACATTCGTGTGCAACGATGGCAAATTTATTGGTTGAGGAGTTCCACAGTCAAGTTTGAAACCAAGACTTCCGTGACATGAAGTCCTCCCGTATGTTTCCCAAAGAGGAATTGAGACCGCCAGTAGGAAAAGTGCAGACAACTTTGAGGTCATCAGCAAATAAGAATAGTTTGCCATGCTTGATAACTTTACACATATCCTTTATAAACATAAGAAAGAGTAACGGTCCCAGGACGCTTTCGTGAATCACTCCACTGATGACTGGTCTGGGCGTTGAGCTGTTATTTCCTATTTTTACTGTTTGCGTGCAATCCCCAAGGTGTGAAGCAAACCAGCTGAGCATTGGATCACGTAAACCGAAAGATGCCATTTTGATCGAAAGGTGCTTATGAGGTACACGATCAAAAGCTTTTTGCATATTCAAAAGTATAATAACAGCTGCATTCCCTGAGTCGGCAGATTTTGTAACATGATTAATTAATTCCAGCTGGCACGTCGTGCACGAACGTTTGCTGAGGGACCCATGCTGAGAGCGGTTCATAAGATTTTGTGATAATACCAATTCAATCATGCGACATTTTACTAACCTTTCCAGCACTCTAGAACAAATTAAAGTAATAATAATAATAATAATAATAATATATATTTCTCAACGCATTTGTGGGAAGCACGCTCGGGGGTGCGCGATCATGACAGATAACTACATGCGGTACAAAGCAACACATGGATGTATAACAAGACAAACATGAAACCCGGTGACAACTGAAGACGTGGTCAGAGGGAAAATAGTCACGGTTTACAACGTTCGATTTACACATAAGAAAAATGATGGCTCGTCTGTTCCACAGTTTTAATCCAAATAATGCGATGTTAAGCTAATTTATCTTTGAGAATACGTGCAAATGTATCTTCGAAGGATTTCGCCGTTATCTGACGAAACCTCGAGCGGAAAAATGTTGAAATAATTCAGTTTGGACGAGGGAGGATGGGAAATTTTAAAATCCGGCGAAGACTTGAGCGGACTTCAGCGCGGGACCGCGGTGACCGCTGGGAAGCGGTGAAAAGTTGAAATTCTCACTGATCGCTCGGCCAATATGAAGTTTTGGGTTCCCATTCATCGCGAAAATTTTCTTCACATTATGGATGTCCGTGGGAATGAAAAAAAGAGCGCAATGGTTAGTTGAACGATAATTGTTGATGTCTTGTCGCGAGCCGGCTTTGTAACGGGGCTGAGTTAGAGACATCTTCCATTGGAGAGGGAAGGAGCCTAATGATAGAGAAAGTGTACAGATATTAAGCAGAAGGAGAGGAATGTCATCCCCTCCCTGTTTGAGAGCAACAGGGTGTATACCCTCCGCACCAGGAAGATAAGAAGGTGTGATAGTAGCTAACTGACAGCGTAGTTTTACCGCATCAACAGTAACGTGGCTTAGGAACGTGTTTGTTTTTATACGGAGAGGTGGAGACAATATATTTTCTTCAATGTTGAAAGAAGCGGCAAAATACGAATTGAAGGCCTCACTGGCTTTTACGGGATCATGTATGGTAGTTTTGTCCTGTAGTGTAACTATTGAGATTATAGGGTCTCTTGTACAGTTTGTGCGTTTTAATAACTGCATCAACTCAGAGCTCTTCTTCTTGCTGTTCAGCGCACGTGTTTCCTCACTCAGGCGGAGCATTTTGTTTTTATTTTCTATAGTGTCAAACATTTTGTGCACTTGAATAATAAGGAAGAAATCGTGTTTCTCGGTGTCGTGACTTCAGACCTTTGGGCTTACATCGCTCTTTGGAGTGAGGTTCCTGCTTTTACCACAAACAATACGGCGTTTTGGTCTTTTTGGGGCTAATGTATTCATACAAAATCTGAAGTGTTCATTAAATACTTCCGTTACAATACTAGGGTCAGAAGTCAGAAAAAATGTGTTCCACACCAAGAACCTCAACAGAGTGTCCCAGTTAGTTATTTTCATTTGGCGATAACATACTATATTCGACATTTTCACAGCCTTTAGGTCAAACATGAAATTGACCACGTTGTGATCACTTACTGGAAACCGTTCTAGGACGGATACTTTAGCAGAAAAGATACCTGTTGTAAAAATGAGATCTGAAGTGTGGTCTGGTCTGGTAGGTACTGAAACGTGTTGGTGCAGACCATTTACTTGTACACATGCGAGAAACTCTGCTTGATTTACAGGGGCTGCGAAGGGGTCCAAGAAATATTGGGCATATTGAAATCTCCACCAATTATTTTGTACTGTGTGGGCAATGTTGATACACAATTCAGTCCACTAATGGGGATGGTCATGTCGTCATGATTGGCGTTGGGTGATCTGTAGACGCATCCTAAGAGTAGTTCACGGGATTCAGTCGACACTGGTAGCCACAATGTGTCATCAATTCTATCAAGACACGGCTCATCGAGTATGGTTGCAGAATATTGCTCTCTTAATTAAATTCAACCTCTACCTCCACGTCCTCTACCACGATATTTACGGAACATATGATAACCTAAAACACTTAGTCGCGTGTTTGAAACCTCAGGGGCACACCAAGCTTCAGTGACCAAAATAATGCAAGAACTATATAAGAAGATGAAGGATCTAAAAATATGCATTTTATTGACAAGTGAGCGTGCATCCAAAAACAATAGACTTAGCGCATGCTCCTTATTCGAACGCATTTTTAGACCCTTGAAAATGAACAGAACAGAAGGGTCTTTGTGATTCAAAGACTTTGGTGACTTTCCTTGGTCATATGCGGTTTTGGTGAGCGCATCGATAATTGACGGAATGTCGCTTACGTCTCGGTCCACGACAGAAAACTTTGAAAAAGTGTCAGTGAGGTGCGGTGGGGCAGTGATGATATGGGAGGTGGATTGGGCAGGGGAGGTTTGAACGCTGTGTGACGCAATGAAAGGGGTACGGTTGGACTGGATTGGCCATATCTACATGCAGCTTGTCAGAGAAGGGATCACGGATTGCATTCAGGTGGGCATTACTACCATGGGGCTGTTCGTATTAAAAGGGGTGTTAAGCGTGGGATAAGCAATTCCGGTGGAAATAGTGGGGTTCTGGTTAAGTCTTGCTTTAAAAGGTGTGTCACGTGAGAGATTGTTATTGTTGAGAAGAGGCCGAAGATTGGGGTTGGTAATAGATACATCCTTTTTCCCCTGGGTACGGGTGTGGACTTACATGCTTATTTTTTTCCTTGTGACGCAGGGGAGACAAGCACGAACAACTCGTGGGATAGTGAATTGAGGAGGATTTGTTGTAGCCAGTGCCCCACTGGTGACCGGCTGTTGGGTCCGTTTGGGATGAGTTCACAGTTGGAATGCCGGCGTGTGTCTGACTGATAGATGGTCGGAGCCTTACTTTGTCTGATCTAGCTACCGCTTTGACACGTCAAGATCTAGACGTCCCATTTCGTTCAATATGGGCACATTTATTTACATGCTGTTGCTTGAAAGTCGACCCCTCGACGGGGGCCGCCATTTCGTAAGGCAGGTTGCTGGAACTGTCAAGATCTACTGTTAAATCGATTGAGTCGGCGAGCATGTTGTCCTCTGTTGTATCGTTGGTGTTTTCAAGTCGTACAGTGGAATGCTCAGGTATGATGCAACAGTACGAAGCTATACACTCAGCTGGACCCGATTCATTACCCTTGGACATCATCGCACCTTGTGTGAATTTGTCCTGAGCAACACGCTTGGAGATGACAATGTTGCTCAATAAGCGGTTTTGACATTCTCTCCCAAGTGGCGTTCTGTCCTGCATTATTCTTATCAGGTTAATGGAGGTTTTGGACTTGATAAGGTCCTGACATTGGATGGACCGTCTCTCAATTGTTTCGTTCTGGATTTTGAACAAAAGCGGGCAGCAGATCTTTTGAGTCTTCTTACGAAGACGATTGCAGGTATACAATGTCGGGTCTATGTTAGTGACCCGAATGAACAGCTTCTTAATGCCATCGAGGTGAAGCTTATCTGGCACATTGAATACGATGGCATTATATGTGCAACACAGCCGTTTTGTGATTTCTATTCTCAACGTGTTCAGAAACATGCTCACGCTCTCTAAGTTATCCATCCTTAGACTTTCCGGCACTTTGAAGATGTAAGATGGGAAGATAAGATTCTCTTTTAGAGAATCGAATGCCTGTAAATACTTCGGTTGCAATACTAGGGTCAGAGGTCAAAAAGAATGTGTTCCACACCAATGACCTCAACAGAGTGGCGAACGTATTCCAGTCGATTAATTTTATCTGGCAATAACTTATTATGTTCGACACTTCTACAGCTTTTAGGTCAAACATGAGGTTGACCACGTTGTGGTCACTTCCTGGAAACTGTTCTAAGACGGATACTGTAGCAGAAGAGATACCTGTTGTAAAAATGAGATCT
>LUCH01007211.1:17146-29526 GCA_013368495.1 Paragonimus heterotremus
TTTAGACAGACGTGGACGTAGGTAAAATGTAAGCAGACTATACGTTAAAAAAGTTGTCAAAAATAACAGTTATATGGGAAACTCCGAATTAAATATCCACGCAGTAATCACTTGTCTTTTTTGAATTGCGGCTTACTTTCTGCAATTATATCAACAGGATAGTCGCTCCAGGTGAAGTCGATTTGCGTTTTCTTCAGTCCGTGTGCAAGCGGCAGACTGTCAGCGAGCCGGCCTAAGTCAACATTGGTTGTGGGTGGTGTTCGGGACTCGCACTTCATATTCCCTAGGGAAGTGCGAACAACGGCTGAAGTAGACGGGACTGACAAAAATAAGGATTCGAAGCGTGCACTCACCAGGCGACTGAGGTTGAAGCTGACTGCCACAGAATAGATAATTGTTTATGTCTGCTAGTTGGATACATTTGGAGTGAAAAATCAGCTGATCGGTATCACAGCAATAACCGTCCATCTGTACTGGGTCGCCAAATTGTCCACATGGCACGGCTGATGTAAGCTTTTTCATCCACCTCGGTTTCATACAGCTTGTAGTTGAACCCATCAGGAAGTCGTATAAAGGTAAGCCAATATTAGCACGCTGCAATATCTCATTGGCGAAAGCAATGATGTTGTTCAAGCAGGCCACCGCCATGCGGTTGTTGCAGTCATGCAGTTTTTCCAGCGCATGATTAAGGGCATTTTAGTGGCGGTTGAAGTTGGTTGCAGCAAGCAGCCGAAGCTGCCGACCCACCGACCGCCGAATTGGCAAATTGTACTGTGCAACCCACAGCTCATGAATGGGGACCTCACCTTTTTTTCGATGAGACCCAACAGTGAAAAGTCAGGGCTTTGGCTGGATTCGAACCAGTGACGGAAACAACATACCCAAACGCGGCAAGCGCTCTACCAGCTGAGCTATGAAGCCACCCCAGGAGATGGGAAATTTCACATTTGTACTCGATTACCCACTCGTCCCACTATCTCATATGGAATCCACCAAATGATCCAGGGGATCGACTGCCCCGGCAGGTTATATCGAACTGTTCACGCTGAAATCAACCAACTCCATTGCTGAATTCTACAAAACACTTTACCGTAGGTGTAGAGATGTTTAAGAAACACGGACAGAATGTGAATGCATGGAAGCCAAGTTGTACGGTAGAAAGTGCATTCACACAATAATAATAATAACAAAAATAATAATAATATATTTCCCAACGCATTTGTGGGAAGCACGCTCGGGGGTGCGCGATCATGACAGATAACTACATGCGGTACAAAACAACACATGGATGTATAACAAGACAAACATGAAACCCGGTGACAACTGAAGACGTGGTCAGAGGGAAAATGGTCACGGTTTACAACGTTCGATTTACACATGAGAAAAGAAGATAATTCGTCTGTTCCACAGGTTTGGTACAAAAAATGAGATGTCAAGCTAATTTATCTTTTACAAGGTTAAGTAAAGACGACGTTTCAAATATTTCAAGGTCACCCTGGGGAATACGTGCAAATGTATCTTCGAAGGATTTCGCCGTTATTTGACGAAACTTCGAGCGGGACCATGTTGAAATAATTCAGTTTGGACGAGGGAGGATGGGAAATTTTAAAATCCGGCGAAGACTTGGGCGGACTTCAGCGCGGGACCGCGGTGACCGCTGGGAAGCGGTGAAAAGCTGAAATGCTCACTAATCCCTCGGCCAATATGAAGTTTTGGGTTCCCGTTCGTCACGAAAATTTTCTTTGCATTATGGGTGCCCGTGGGAATAAGAAAAGGAGCGCAATGTCATGTGTCAAATGGGAAAATGTGAAGTAATCACATGTAATATGAAGATTAATGTAAACGTGATATTTTTTGACAAAAACTTTACGCGCTATTAATATGTTTGCGTTTTTCCGATAAGGCGTATAACATTGACAAGTAAATTTTATGACATTCTGCGATAATTGGGTAACTATAAGCTACTTCCAGACTGATTATCACGTGATAATCGTAACTCCGTCAGAAGTTTTGACGTCAGTTTGTTTTATAGAGTTAATGATTAAGCAAATGTCTATATTTCATAGCATATAATGATTGCTAGGTGGTTAACGAGGCGGGTTACGAATCATGAGATACAATACGATATGAATTGATATTTTAATGTGTTTTTTGTGCATTTTTACATCAGTTTGTTTTAGCAGGTCAATGTTTAAAGTAGAATAAACAAATATCTCATAGTGCGCATCAGTTACTAATGGTACGTGTACGTGTACGCTATCGACGACGAAGGCGCCGCCGTCATGTTGCACTTGAAATTGCGATGTTCAAATTGATCACTAGAGAAGTACTTACCCGGCACTCAGACACTATTTCGAATGAGAGTCGTGGAGTTCTTCCCTTCAAATGCTTTTGCGCAAGGTGACTTGCAAACGTCGTCATTCTGTGAAGAATGTTCTTCACGTAACAGTCAACCTCCACAACCTCACGACGGTCACACCCACAGATCGTTTGTATTTCGTACTCTCGTAGTAGTCACTAACTGTGGTTCCATATTTTCCGAATGGCAACGGTTAGGAAGTCCCTCGGGTGCGTTCTGTTATGCGACCGTCCGTTTGCGTTCCCCAGCCTATTATTTGTTTGATTGCCGAAGTGGACAACATCGCCTTGAGCATGAATTGCCCACTTCGGCTAAATGCACGGCAAATTACATAACACATAATTCAGGAACTTCTTATTCGTTCGGCCGATGATGTACAGATGACGTTTAAACCCACGGTTAACAGTGTAACAGTGCAACTTACTCTTCCTCGTTTTCTGCCGTAACCATTCGGTGGAAGAGAAAACGACTGCGAAAGGAGTTTGTCTTACAATAAATATGACGGACGAATTTTGCCCACTTACATCCTTACGTACGGCATCGCGTACATGTAAGTAACACAGTAGGATGTCACAGCCGAACACTACATTGGCTGCCCTCATCTGTGCAACCGTTTTATCCACCACAAATGTTTTCGCCGCAATCGTCCCGCCCATCATTTCCCGAAAAGCCTATGAAGGGGAAGCATACTGTTCATTACGAGCGTACCCGTACATCGCGGGTCGGTCTATAACCAGGAACCGAGGCAATTATCCGTTTCACGGGACTCGCCTTGAAGTTCGTTCAAAAGACAAAACGGCCCTTTTGCCGCGAATCCCCAAGTTTTAAATGTTTTTGAAATTTCAGGCAAAGTACTTACGGCACATCAACCGTAAATAAGCTTCGTTGATATAAAAATTGAAATACATCGAATAAGTCCCAAAATTGTTGGCTTCGTTATAGAAGATTTTCCCACCATTTTCGCTAAAATGTCCCGTTGTTGGAGTGAACTGACTTTTTCAAGTTTTATAAATGCGATTATTGCAATTTTCGATGTGAAGTACGTCCTCCTGTAACCTGAGAGTGCTTCACTTTGCGGCGTTCTGAAGATATGATCAAAATGGAAATATACGACCATACAGTGCTTTGCATTTCAACAAGAAAATCAACACATTTGATACAGAAACATGTATGACAACATTTCCAGCTACTTTTTTATGCCATATTTATACTATTTCTCTTTGTTTACAAGTTTCCAGGTAGATACTGGTCGATGAAACGTTGCTGTTAGAAATGGTTGGAAATGACGCTATCATATGGTTGTTCTCATCTTCGGTGTATGTGGAACGGTGTACGAACAGGGCACCAAGTCCAATTCCATCAGCTAGAATCTTCGGAAGTAAATTTTACCCATTTCACTGCATTGTTTCCAACTAGATTGAGGTCCTGTAGCGTTCATACAGAACAATATACGGAAACAGATGAAATCAGGCTGCCTGCGGATTACATCTCAGCCAGTCACACTATGGTGTTTAGAACACCGAGGATCTGTCGTGGCGCAGAAAAATATTCCAATTATTATGACAATCAACGGACTCAAAGAAGATGATTGCCATGTACCCCAGACGCTTCAAATACAGGCTTTTCATTACTTCTTGCATGTGTTCGTCCTCCAAATTGTTCATGGTAGAAGTAGTTCTGAGGGAGCAGCTACTAGTGTGAACATATACTGCATACTCAGACGCTAATCATAGTTCAAGTCAATCGGGTGTAGCAGCTACTGGTGTGGACGTATGCCACATACCCTGACGTTATTCATAGCTCAGGTGAATCAGGTCGGACTGGCCACTAATGTAACCGCATAGTGCACACTGAGACGTTGCTCATGGCTCAACTGAATCAAGTTGGAATAGCCACCAGTGTGAATGCATACCCAGCAGCTCTTCATAGCTTAAGTGAATCAGGTTGAAGCAGCTACTAGTGTAAACGTATACTGCATTCTGAAACGCTGTTGATAGTCCAAGTCAATCGGGTGGAGGAGCTACTAGTTTGGGCTCATATTACATTCTGAGGCGTTATTCATAGCTCAACTGAATCAATTTGGAATAGCCACTAGTGCGGACGCACACTGCATATCCAGACGTTGTTGATAGCCTTAACCAATTGGGTGGAGCAGCTAGTAGTATGAACCCATATTGCATACCCAGAGTTATTCACAGTTCAAATGAGTCAGGTTGAAGCAGCCACTAGCATGAACGCATACTGCATACCAAGGCCTTGTTTATGGGCCAGGTCAGCGAGACCAAGCTAGTGGTTTCATTCTCTGATTATGTCAAATTCAACAATGTTTGATAATAAATCCGTGTATATTGTAATATACACAACTCTTCTGTGGTATATAAGGTGGAGAACAGTTGGGCGAGTTGGTTCGCGGAATTTCCGTTTCCGGGTACGACTGTGAAGTGGTACTTGACGAGCAGACAGGAACTGGTATAACTTCCAACTTCAAAAGTATGAGGGAATATGCAACGAAATACTTATGCCTGTTCGTCCCATGAGTTGCATCCACATTCACATGTGGGAAACGTCGGAATAGTTCAATCTGAATTTGTTGGGTGAAGCAGAAATGCGTATCAGTTGCCTTCATCCCTCAGAGTGCGCGCCACACCTATACCACTAATCACCCACAGCACCTAATCAAGGTTATCTAACGTACAGTGATTAATCTTACGTAACAAACTCACTTGACACTGCAAGTTTTAACTTGCGGCGGATGTTTCCAACGTTAGCGGTTGTGACAAACTTCCAGTATACATCCGCTGTATACTGCTTAATGTCGGCGGTTGATGTATTATCTTGAAACAGACTCCTGCATTCATTCACCTCGCTGACAGTGAGTCCACGATTCATAGGATGGGACTCATACAGCAAACAATTGAGGGGGTGGTTGTGCTCCAACTCGAAAGAGCTGACAACCAGACAGGCATTTCGTCGAATCACATTAAATCTTGATCTGCAACAAGTGTCGCGAGAGCCGGTTCGTTAAAAATGACAACAGTTGACCCACTAGACACGTCGCACACCCCTGCATGCACTCCTACGCCTCTTTTTACTTCGTACAGCGATAATAAATCTGCGCGGTTTTCAGGAAACCATGTCATCTTACCTTATCGTACTTCAAGGCAGTTTTCAAATTACGGCTCGTCCCAAGAACATAAATAACGCCCACCTCGTCCACGTACCTCTAAAGACACTCCTGAAAGTGTGAGTAGGTGCGAAATTCGCGATCCTCAAACATCGCCTTGAAAAAAGCAATATAATCCACTTCCTACAAATAAAAAATAAACAACTGGAAGCGAAATAGAAAAAAGCAAACGGTAAAAGTTAAAAAGTACATAAAAATAACTCCAGCATTCTTGTGATAGCATTTACACACGCAATCGACCGCAACAACGGCAGACATACGAGTTTTCGAAAAACAGTTACTAGAGGGCGGTTTTTAATTAATGGTCAGTTGAAACAAACAGATATGAGGCCATGACGCAGATTTTGACGATTTCAATTTCCGCGTCAGCTACCAAGTCACTAAAGCGATTTATTCCAACAAAATAATTTTCCCGAAAACGACAGCTCAGGAACTCACGTTCTACTGCTAGCATTCATGCACTTGACCAAATTCAGAACCCACTGCCACCCCGCCACGTGTGTTAATAGGGAATGCACACAGTTCCTGGCATGTTCCCACTCAAATATCCTCCATCATAGGTGCCGAAACAACTGCAAAAATGAGAAGGTTCCAATTGGGGCTACCACTGAACGTTCACGAATCACATCAAATATGTATACGAAGATGATCGCGCTCGATGGTGCCACATGCGTCATACCGGTGTCAGACAAAACATGCGACAGAAAATGTGGCGAAATCGGTTGAGTATGGATACAAAAATAAATGACGTACCCAACCGAACAACACAACACAGAAAACAAACGTTGGAATAAATAATATCAACAAAAGCACCGATATTTTTGTCGTTCTGTAAACGTTTTTACCTTTTTTTCTCAAATTATGTTGGTGCATAAAATCCCACCCTTCTACTAAGCGCTTCGACCGGTGTACTTTGCGTCCAGAACGTGCAGCGATGGATGACGAGGGCGTCAGTAGTTCTGGGACCGGCTCACCCGTACTGCTGCCGGGTGTAACGTCTTGTACAGCATTTTGTACTGCATAATTCTCAGTTTTTCGCATTTTTCATCTTCAAATTCGCGTGTACACTCGTTTACATCATGTGAGTTGATTCAACTAACAGAACCGCTGGCGACACCATTGGTTGAGCGCGAACGCCATGACCGCCAATTATGGTTCGAAGTATGGGCCGTGACAAGATTGGAGGATTGCTGCAAATCAGCTAGACTCCAATGGCTTTCTAGGTCTAATGCTCTAATTCAGTTTCCCCGCTTAATGAAGGTAACCTTTGAAAGCCGTCAGTACACTGTAATAGTGCTCACAAGAACACACCAACTTCGTGGTTTTAATATGGCCCACATACGTCTAAAACCTGATCTTTCATACCTGGAGGGAATCTGGGTAAGGGAGTCAAAAAATCCCTTTGACGACTCTAACCGAAGTTTAATCATCCATGGAGTCCCGGAGTCGTCTAATCCGACATCGTCGCCGGACGATTACCTCTCTCAATGGCGATTCGTCGGAGATAAGATTCTCCTAAAGGATATTACCTGTACTAGAGTAACACGAATGACAAGACTTGGTCACCTTGCTCACCCAAAAGTACCAAAACTGCTGAGAGTTGAATTTCCCACGGCTGACATGTGCAATATGGTTCTGAATGCATGACTGTTACCAGCCGCACCTGCCTGGAGATATGTGAGTTCACAGGACACTTCCAAAAATCTGAGACAACTTAGAAGATCATCGCTTTCATTTCCATCCCTCAAACCGATAGTTAGTGTCTCAGCGGGTAACGACCTCCCTCAACAAGTTATCTCAAAAAAGTGCTCCCGCCAGCTCTTTGCTGGTCGACCCAGCCCATGTGTAATTAAACCATTGACTACACCAACAGTGGTCACCAGCCCACAGGTCACTACACCAGACAGTCGGATGGTAACAGCTAGGAAATTTGTAATCAACCAACGTGACTGGGGCTGCATGTACACTGACATTTCTAGTACGGCGAGCAATATCCCGGAGTTGAGGTTGCTTCGCTTGGAAAATAAATTCGACATTACAACAAATACAGGGAACTGGCTACGGCCAGACGTAAGGGACTCAGAAGTAAACTTGCCTGAAATGAATGTTTTAAGGAGGGATAGGATCGATAAGCTGGGCGGAGGAGTAGCACTGTACCTGTCTAATAATACAGACCATGTGGAATTGGAGGTTACAACCTTTCGTCTCGCACTCGAGTCCATTTGGGTACGCGTCCGCCTCTGCCATAATAAGCCGCTCGCCTAAGCTCTTATATCCCGCCCACCGGCAAGTGACATGGTGTATGACGGTAACCTAGCCGCTGCTTCACACAGAGCCATAGAACTGACTTCAGGTAGTATTTTGATACTAGGTGACTTCAATCACCCGGATATTTGTTTGAAGGCCTTGAAAATGCATTCTGGTCGGGACTGTTCTGCCGCGTCCTTTGTACAAACCACTATTGAATTGGGTCTATTTGAAAATGTACTATGTCCCACCAGATGGCGCCAGGGTTTTGCACCGCCCAGTTTAGACCTTGCTTCAACTAGCGAGCATGGTTTAGTTGAGAACCTCAGCACCGAAATGCCCGTAGGTTGTAGCGACCATGCTCTAATTTTTTCTGATTTATTCATGCCTCTTCTGCGCGGCTACTTCAAGAGAGATTACGTAAATATGAACGACTACTTTCTAACGGCCTTTCGGAACCCACCATCAGTATCCTGCGTGGAACCATTTTGGCACTAAATTAAGGCTACTACTGACAATGGCTACTGATTTATTTGTTCCATTAGGAATCATCAAAGGCAACAAGCCGTCCCATGGTATTGGTGGATCTAGGAAAAAACTTATTTGTGAAAATCGTTATACCTAGATGCAATTCAAGTTAAACCAGAACCCAGAAGCTTACAATCACTATAAGCTTGTGAGAAGCAAGTGTAACGAGGTTGTCTGTAGAGACAAACTTAAACTGCAATTTTTTGCGGTAGCCTAATTAAGACAAAACCCCAAGTGATTTTAAAAAAATTGTCTACAAAAATCTGTAAAACCGGGTATTCCCGGTCCGAATACAAATTCTGGCCAAAATAGGGACAACCAGGAGGCAGCGAAAATCCTTGCGGATACGCTAGAAAAGGTGTTCCTGGAATGTACCACCGAAGCCACGTTATCCGTCAATTACGGTACCCTTACGTCTAGCGTACTGTCTATCTTCAACGACATCGACTTTGGTCCTATCACTGTTCTTGCAAAACGTAAAAAATGGAGCCCCAATAACTCTCCGGGCTTTGATAGCATACCGTTAAGACTGCTAAAATATTGTGCAGATAGGTTGGCTGCCGTTGTTAGTGGCTTGCTTCGGAAGTCTTTCAAGGGGAGGGGGGTGAGCTACCTACCGACTGGAAGCAATGTGAAGTAATGCCGCTCCACAAGGACGGTGCGCATAAACTGCCTTCCAACTACAGACCCATCCCCCTTCTCAGCATCTGTTCAAAAGTAATGGAAAGCGTTGTTGATGACGCCATCCAGCAGCATCTCCGCATACGTGGATTGGTAACTCCTCAGCAGCACGGTTTCAGACAGGGACACTCGTGCGTCACCAATCTACTAATTGCTCAGGAACAATGGACCGAGTGGATATAATCCTGCCAGGCTTCTCAAAAGCCTTCGACAGGGTTGACGACGGCATATTACTGTCAAAACTACAATGGTACGGAATTGGAGAGAAGCTGCTGCGGTGGTTGGAGGCGTATCTGAGTGGACTGAACTTTGCTGTCCGGGTTAATGGCATTTATTCAACAGATCGAAATGCCCAGTGTGGGGTACCGCGAGGGTCAATTTCTGGACCGCTGTTGTCCATCTTATACGTTGATGAAATACCGCCGCTTTTGTCTTCGAGCGTTCTGTTGTACGCAGACGACATGAAGCTCTGGAGGGCCATTCATGGCCCCTGAGAGGAATCCAGTCTACAATAAGATTTTGACACATTGTGTAACTGGTGTAGGTTCACCAAAATACCGTTTAATGCGGCGAGGTGTAAAGTCTTGACAGTGCGACCTCATATAACCCAGATAATGTTAGACTTCATGTATCTTAACAGGAGAAAGATTTCGGAGCGATCGTTACTCCGGATCTAAGCCTCTCCGTTAACTGCAAGATGATGGCACGCAAAGTAACTAATGTATCCAAATTTATCAACCGTAGCTTAGGCTGCCTAACCCCGGAAAACTTCACTCCTATTTATTCCACCCTAGTTCGCCCTTCATTAAAAGTGAATATTCAAGCCTGTTCCCCTTATCACCGTGAAGATGTTTTATTGCCTGAACAACTTCAACGCAGGGCTACAAAGCAAGTGAGGGGGCCTTCGGTAACTGAGTTATCGGAGTAGACTTCAAAGTTTGAGTCTGTTTAACCAAGAGTTTCGAAGGGTGAGAGGAGACACCATGCCAGCCTTCAAAATATTAACAGGCCACAATCACCCTTGCTCATCCATCCTACCCAAAACTGAACATTAAGGTTCAAGAGGGAATAGTCTTAGTCTTAAGCATCAACGCTGCCGTTTGCTTTGTCGGCGTTATTTGCTTGTACTCCGAGTGGTCCCCTTCTGGAGCAACCTGCCAGAAGAGGTAGTCACAGCCCCGACCCTTGACGTATTCAATATAAGGTTGGACGAGTATCTCGGGGTAACCTCAGATATTTTGAGTCCGCCTGCTCCCCCAAACAATTTCCGATAGGGAGGGCAACCAGTATAGAAGGAACTACACAAATAAGTATGGCTGGCATGTCGTGGTGTATCTGTTTGTGCATTTTGCCTGATGAGTGTCTATATGTATATATATGTCCTGTTGCATGTCCTGCGGGTGAGTGCATAGGAGTGGTTACGCTTACCTGATGTAGACAACTGGATCCAGGCATCATACAATTTCCGCTTTACATCTATTCTCTTAACAACCTTGTGTTTACCCTCCGACGATCCTCCTCAACTCAAGATTGTTCATGACCAAAGTCCTCGTTTCGCGCCGCACAGAAGCGGGTAAATAACAAGTCAGAAACTTTCCTGGATCTGCACAAAACGCGTGAGAGCCGTGAAACAGTACAAACTACACTCTCAAGGTCGCGAGCTCTGTGTTCCCTCTCTGCGTCCGGGGTCACGTGCGTACAGCGCATTTCCAAATTCACCTGTCGTCGGAATCATCTACGTTGTGACTTCCAAAGTTACTGATCGCATCGTTCTGACGCTTCATTCCGTGTGATGGAACTGTAAACGACGCACCTTCGCGAACTATTGTGAGTCAGTTATCTTCGATTTTCATCACTTTTTCAGTTTGTATTCATCCGTGAAGTGTATATAACGTTTAGATCCACCACATAAACTGGTGAGCCTGTAACGTTTTGTACAGCAATTTCTACTGCATAAATCTCATTGTTTTTCGCATTTTTCACCTTCTTCAAATTCACATGTACACTCGTCTGAATCATGCGAGTTGATTTGATTGAAAATAAAAAAAGTACACTTCCAAGTTTGCGAGCCCTATGTGCAACTGTATAGCGGGAAATCGAAAT
The DNA here is from genome assembly GCA_013368495.1 of Paragonimus heterotremus. NCBI lineage: Eukaryota > Metazoa > Platyhelminthes > Trematoda > Plagiorchiida > Troglotrematidae > Paragonimus > Paragonimus heterotremus. The sequence continues at coordinate 28,249 of LUCH01007211.1, forward strand.
CAGCACGAGGTAAGCCATTTTGTTTCAGTTGTCTAACCTGTTCTTTTTCCATTTCTTACAGAGCATACCGTCAACGTCTTGCCAATTGATCAAACACTAGAAGACTTCAGTGAAAGAGACTGATCATTATGTATCCTTTCATTCCTTAATCTGTGTTGTGTCACGTGTTATATAAACATTCCTACCCGAATTCTGCCTTCCGCCTTCTCGCCTGCCTGTTACAACTACAATGTGTGACCGAAACCAGCGGCCACGCACGAGTTGAATTTGACTTGGTGACGGAGCGGACTGCTGTGTTTTTGGCGCCGTCTTAGTTATTGTTTGTGTAAGTCGTGTGCATGGCTTACCGGGTCTTTGGCTTATGCTTGTTTCCCGTGGCTTCCTTTTACAGGACTGTAGTTGGAACCTCTAATTCGGATAAACGCTCACCCCCGGTGTCTCCACATTATCCCAGAGTTGGTCTGTATGTGTTACGGACGATCACAGAAGAAACGGCCGGCCTGTGTAGAGTCCACAAGTCAGTTGTATTTCATGATTCCTGGTTATACATTTTGTATACGTCGCTTTGTTATCTTGAGTTGTACGCTTGTTTGAAACCATCAGAAATGAATTTTTAAATTGAATCATCAACAACAATAAACGGTGAGGAGAGTGGGTCATCGGTTGTAGATTGTTTACTGGTCACTGCGATTAAGCAAATGTCCGTCGCCTGGAACAAACGAAACTCTACGTTACATAAGCGGAAACATTCGGCAAAACGTCACAGTCAATACCCAGACAACCCATATCGAACCTCATTGACTTTACTGAAACATTTCACACACAGTATCCGGAATGGTTTTCAAGGGCACTTCAGATATCGACACGAAGAACCTGAAGATTTTCCAACCGGGAACCAAAAGAATTACCAAAGCACATGAGAAATTTTGGGCGGAATAGTGACGTGAACTCAATGATGTAACATATATTAAAGAATCACAGAGGCAGTGCTCTGCAACAAGTGTAGTGGAACTAAGAAATGAATGGACAAGGTAACAAAATAGTCTACAACAAATGTCTACAATAAATTCCATCACACTACGTTCGCTATAAAGTTAGAATAACGTTCCTCCTGAATAAGAGAGTAATTCTAGCAGATCCAGTTTATCCAACGCATTAAAAGTCCGCTGTTGCCACAGTCAACTCCCGGTAGCAAACACCACGTGCAAGCAGAAATCGCGGCGCGCGAGGACGAAGTGTACATTCATTCAAACAACAGACAAATGGTTAATATGTACA
>LUCH01007212.1:0-18390 GCA_013368495.1 Paragonimus heterotremus
AATATTACATGTGATTACTCCACATTTTCCCATTTAACACATGACATTGCGCTCTTTTTTCATTCCCACGGGCATCCCTCATGCAAAGAAAATTTTCGCGATGAATGGTAACTCAAAACCCCATACTGGTCGAGCGATTAGTGAGATTTTTAACTGTTCAACGCTTTCCAGCGGTCAGCGCGGTCCCGCGCTAAAGTCTGCTCAAGTCTTCGCCTGATTTTGGATTTTGCCATCCTTCCTCGTCTAAACTGAATTATTTCAACATTTTCCGATGGAAGTTCCGTCAAATAACGGCGAAATCTTTCGAAGTTACATTTTCACGTATTATGGTGCGAGGTTCATCGTTTACTGCATACAGCGGAGAAAAATGAAGGCAAATTTAAGGTTGATTCTTTACAACGAGACCAAACGTGCCTCGACGAATTCGTCGCTCCGCATCATGCCAATCAAAAGGCGGCATACGTACCAGACGGATTTCGACAGATACAAAACTGCATCCGATAGAGCCCCGCGGATCGACTCCTCCGAGTTTCGAGAGTTTTCGCCTATTAATGCTTAGACCGATTACGTATTACTCTGCACTCACAAAATGTCACAGAATATTTTATCGACCAGAAGGTACTCGGGGTCATTAGGTTCTTTTGTTGAATCCGGAGTCACTTTGGTATTCGGCAGGGAAGGCTGTCCACTGGCAGGATTCGTGATTGTTGCGGTCAGTCGCAAGTGCGTTCAGCGTGACATTCGAAGCAACCAACACTTTAACCAAACGTGCGAACACAGCATATTGTTTGCGCAACGCGGCTGTGTTCACAATGACGTCCTCTGCAGACTTTTAGTATTCCGTATGCATGCAATGCCGACGTTGCTGTTAGTGGTCTAATTGTCGATTAGGTTCTTCAGGTGAGATAGTGATGACCGACCGGGGGAAGAAGCTGTATTATGTTGCGAAGTGGCTATACTGATGATGAATTACAGTTCACCGAAGTAAACTTGGAATACTAGATCGTAGTCCCGGTTTATGAAGTTTATCAATGCGTATTTCGGCCACTTTTTGAAGCACCGACACAACATCCACAGAGCTGAAGAGTGATAAGGGTTTAAGATAATGGTTTTACTGGGCGATTTCAGAAGCTACGAATTGCAACACGGGCTCAGGAGGCGCCGGACACGGGCGGATTAAAGCCGAAGTGATGCAGCATAACATCCTTTTCCTTGGTGTATCGAATGAAAAGCAACGGGAAATCCTAGGTACAACAAAAACCATACCACCTTGCTGTTTCCATTCTGCATGCCGTCTCTTAAAGTTGACAGAAATAGCTTCTGATCCCATGCGCTTCCCCCTACACTCATCACGGTAAACAGACTAGCCGGGAGACACCTCTTGATTACCTCTTTGTTTTAACCGTAGTTTCGTATTGACCGTAATTTGAAAGTAAATGGAGTACACCCAACTTCGCGTCTTTGCAAGTCCATTGATAACACTGATGCAATCGTTTTAGAGACACTGGGACCATTTCGTCACCGAGTGTGCCAAAAATGGACAACGGCAGGTGATTGAAGAATCTGAACCTGTTTTCTATCGTGATGGTCATGGAGATTAGGCCTAGAAAGCAGCCCTCATCAGACACCGTTTTCAGACTTTTCTTTTGGGGCGTTTTTCACTGGTCTCATCTTGACGTCCCCTTTTGTGTCGTAGTGACAGCCTCCGACAAATGCGTTGGAGCCGATAACGCAAACGTGCCCGAACTTCATCCTGGTAAATTGTAACTCCATTCTAAACACCCCCAGGAGAAGGTTTCATCTTTTTACCTTAGCAACCCCTTACCCCACTGATAAACGGTAATGAGAAGGTTTGTGGACCACTGCCTGTTTCTGTGGCATACGCTGACGGCGTTCCTTGCAGTGAAACCGTTTTTTTGATAAAAACAATACCACTTATGTCATTATGCTGAGAGCTGGATGACATCGAACAGAGCTCAGCTTTGTTTGTCTTCTTGCACGGTAGTTGAACCAGAATCCACCCTCTCATATTCTGCATGATGTAGGCTCGTACCCTGCGACGTTTGATGCGCCTTTTTGGCTTATCACAGTCAGATTTTGGAAATCATTTATCGGATGCCGGTAGATCCGTGGTTCTCTCAAAAGCGAAACAAACATGTACCCACTCATGGCGGATTCAGCATACTTGTGCAAAGCAGCTTGTCTTATCACTGAACCCTTCCTATGAACGTGCCTCGAAAATGTTATCCTGGCTGTTGGCATCAGTAAATTCGATACGTCGTATTACAAATTCATCACTGTGAGATCGTCTTAACCAAATGCTTGCTGTTGACGTTAAGAATATAACATTTCAACTCGCTTTTACTGTAAACAATATCAGCAAAAATGGTCTTTCGGAAAACGTTTAGTGTAGCGCTTCCGATAACATTTATAATAATAATAATAATAATAATAATAATAATAATAATGGTATATTTCTCAACGCACCTGTGAGAAAACACGCTCAGATGAGCGTGATCAGTGCACACATTTTAACATGAAACCCATAATATACACATAATTGTTAATTGTACAATACACCAATAATGGGAATAAATTCACAAAACGGACATAATAATACAAGAAAATTCTGGTTCATGAAAAATCATTTGGCCCACTTGCCTCCAAAACGACAATTCTCAGCTAGTTTTTGAGGGCGAAGAAGGCACAAAATTTAGTGGTAGGGTAGCGAGCATATTTGTTAAGAAGCATCGATAGTTCGCTGTTTGCGGGGAAGATTTTTTGTAGTATTAAGTCTGTACCGCACTCACTACTACATTAAACAGCGATGACCGCACTCTTGGTTATGATGATTTGGTGCTTTATTCAGCGGACACCAACCGTGAGCTTGTGACATAAAGCTACTCAACGCCGACTGGCTTCTTTTTTTGTTAAGTGGCCACAAAACCCTGCACCCGTCGCAAAACTTTCAAAGTGAACGGAATGTGATTCAGGTGATCAGATGATTGATGTCTCATCGTCAATCATCATCTTTTGCAGGTATTCCGAAATGGCTACTCTCTCAAAACACAGAGAAAAGGATGTACTTTTAAACTGAACGACAGACTGGAGGCCACACTTCTCACGTGACTAAAAATGACGTGCCTGAATACTAGTGCAACTGATAAAGGACCACACGTGACACGTGTCGAACTGGGTTAGACAGTTTTTCAAACAACATTGAGGTACGTCCTGTTTCTTCGGTGTTCTGAATTTGAGCATCTGGACACTTTCAACCATCATTGTGGGGACGCAAAATTGACAGTCAGGAAACGCGTGGACATCCGCCTGATAACGGTCGTGTTACCAGAGTAGTTCAACAGGTTATTTGGATTTCTACTATAAGTTTTGCGCTTTAATTCTGGTTCGAATACTCAAAATTTATTGGTGTCATGAGCATCAATGATGACACACCGCTTCGTTAGATTGAAGGCATTTCAAGATTGTGACAGATTTGCTTGTCGTGAAGCCAGTCAGTCCAACGTGCAATTTTAGAAATGCCCACACTGCTGCCACTTCAGGTCGAGCAAACTCAGAAAACACCACTGAACTTTGCTTTCTTTCCCGTCCATAAAATTTATTTGTATAAGCTATATCCTCATGGAAGATGACAACCCGCACCAACAAGCATCTGTCCAGTTGCTTCTTACCACCAGAGACCAAAACAGGACAAGTTAAGATGTAGCTGCAACAGCTGAGAATGTTAACTCATTACGCATTTTAACCTTAGATAAAGCTCTGGCAGGGACAGTACTCTTTGTCTGTGATGAGGTCAGAGCTGAGCTGAATAAACAGTAACGGTTGTCAGATAGGCCAGAAATTAAAAAGGGACGCGAACTTCTGAAGAGCAAGACACTTCAAGAGAAATGGCCGGTTTTTCGGAGGTATATAACGACCAACTTCTCACAGTGTTGGACCTTTCGTTTGTTCCACACGCAAAAATAAGCGGTTCGATGGTACCGTCTTAAGACAGCGCGTAGGCAAACGACGACCGATAAGTCCTGAACGAAGCTTGGTCGTCGCATCTCTGGTATTATTTGGCAGGCAAAAAAGTGCAAAAACAAACAAGTATGTGGTTAAGCTGTAGTGGTTGGTATCTAAAGTAAAGTTATGTTGTGAATGCACTATTCAGTTGCTCAGAGTAGAATAAATATCAGAGAATGAGTAGACGAGGTTACTTCACAAGCTGCTCCAATAAACCGGGTAGAACTGCAACCGTTGGCTTCACGTGATATGCGGAGCAGGTGGGTTAGACAATGACCTCTAGACGAGTGAAACAACAAAGGCGGATGGCTGTTTGGTTATACTGCACGATTAGGACAAAATTATATGTAAAGGGTACAAAGGAAAAATTGAGGCATCCAAAAGAACTGTGAATAATTTTCCAAGTTTGGCAACCGTGCTATACAATTCACACGCCCGTTTTAAGATTGTCACTGAAGACAGTCATACTGCTCTTGGCGATTCCCATAGGAGAAGAGCACAGAGTATGTCCGCGATAACTCGATAGACTAGGGCGGCTGATATTAACGTGAGGGGACTTTTGTGATTTTTCTTTGCAACGGCCAGAATTCAACTTCAACTTGTTAGGACAGCACTACAAACTGAAGTCTCGCATTGACTCCTCAAGTAAGAATTACTGCCCGCCCTGATCTAAAACGGAAGCACTTACCCCCCTCCAACATGCGGAACTGTGATATTCCGGAGGGTATGTACACTGTTACCTCGGTCCTAGTCCTTTCGCTCAAACAATTGGGTTAAATGTGCTTCATTCCAGAGCTTTGAAACGCTTTGAATCTACTGTGTCTCTGCTGGTACAATAAAACCCCCAACGACCTTTTTCTTGAGTGAGCCGAAGCCATTCTCGCACGGTCGTTCTAACGAAGGTTTTACAGGCGCAGCCCTGCCTATTACTCTCCAGCTGCCCGCGAAACGGAAGCAGACTGGCAGCCGTTGGACTTGTGCAGACACAGCTGGGCGAAGTGCCCAATAAGGAAACTCATAGGTTCAAGCTGTGGGAAAGATGTCGCCGGTCTCCAGGAATGCTGCGTGTAATCGGTAGACCAGGAATATCTTCGTTATAGTTTAGTTAAAAATGTCTTGTACCTATTGAAGCTATTGAAATTTTGTGGCATGTTTCAGCTCCCAGAATCTCAGGATTCTGTTACCTGGAGATTGTTTTGTTTCAGTCTTCTGGAGACGTGAGCAAGGAATGTGCGGTGGTTATCAAGTATAAAAATTAAAGGAAAAGTGGTAATTGTGTAGTTCGCCGGTACGGTGCTTCAGGACCGAAACGAGTTGAAAACGGCCATTTAGGGGCAAAAAGAAATTTTTCAAACTTTCCATTAAATACTAAGAAGCATATTACTGGACAAATGTATACATTTAATCGAGTATACTAGAGGTGTTGTAGTGAGATAAATCAGGTGTACCTAAACATCACCCATATTTCCACTTTTTGAAAAAATGTGCAACCATTTTTTCGATAAAAGCGAAAGGTTGGCTTTCCTGATCGATTTCACGTTCTGAAAAGGCCTCCGTCGAATTTTCCGCTGTGGAACACATCTTTCCATGTTGCAGAAACGCTTAATTTTGCGCGGTTTCGGAGATTTAATAGAATTTGTAAATTTTGACCACGTTGTGTCCAGATTGCATTGCACACCAAATATCACAGCTATTTCCAATGTAAACTGTGTCGCCACGGTTGTTGCTTAGTTATACATCAAAATTATGTATTCAGCCTGTTTCTGTGATAGCATTTCTGGTGGGAAACGGTCTAATATATCACCCAGTTCTTTCCACCTACGGTGTGGTGTGAGCATGTGTAACACGTCCCACCCTATCGTTAAAAACGTGCGTATTGTTTTGTTGGTTGCTTATTGATCATGCTTTAATGTAGCTGACCATGTGTACCCGAGTCAATACTCAAGTACCTGACAGATAATGACCAACTTTGATGCCCGTTATTTATCGCACAAAAACATTGATTCCCACTTCTACCGTTTCAGCCACAACCCTTCTGTATTCGGAACAAAAATGCTTATGATTGCGATGAATGTTGGTATGTGTTTTTGCCTACTGCAGACGTCACTGACGGCTGTCAGCATGTTATTTCATTTCTTGCCGGAACTGACGGAAATTTTTATAACTCATTCTAGACGGTCCCAGTGCAAATTTATTTTGATTTCTTCAGTGTTATTTTTACAACGCTGTTGATAGCTTAATTCAACTGGACGGAGCAACTACTAGCGTGAATATATGCGCAATACTTAGGCATCGATATTAGCTTAAGTGAACTGGACGGAGCAACTACTAGCGTGAATATATTCGGCATACTTAGGCGTTGATCATGGCTTAAGTCAACTGTACGCATAATGCATACTGAACGGAGCAGCTGCCAATTTGAACGCAGTACGCACGAATCAAAATGACAAGCACGTGGGAAAATATCGATGTAGATTATGTAATTCATAACAAATCACCGTGAAACGTAGTGAACAGCAGTTTGCCACTCACGCTTTCAGAATTTCGCTTTCACCAAATGATCTCCTAAAGGTGGGACTAGAACTGCCGCTCGTTTGTTCCAGGTATAGAACGAAAATGCTTCTTAGCAAAGGCTCAAAGATTTTCTATATTTTGTGCGTGGATCACGATATTCTCAGGATCCACAAAATTTTCTGAATGGTTGACCGTCCAATGCTGGTAATGAGCGATTCCATCCAGAGCTGTGTAGGCTCTCCATTCGTCCGTGATCATCATTGAGTCCGGCTGAACGCAAAGGAATTAAATGATGTAACAGGCTTACCCAGACATGTCTTCGGATGACGGGCAATAGGGTGGTTGTATTCTGTCTTTTCCTAGGGCAGACCGCTATGATCGCTTTCAGCGTCTCCCTTCCAGTGCCATCAATCACCCACGCCTTTGGGAAGTGGAACCCATGACGTTACCTCCCCTTCATAAACAGTGGTTCCTCTAATTCGACGGTGGAATGAGTTCCATATTTTTGGCGAATTCTCCCAAGTCGGTCGTAATAGGAGGGTTTTTCCTGAAACTCATGTCACCGCTTGCTTGGAATTACCATGCTTAATGCCAGCGTTACGCGACGATGAAAAGTAACGACTGTTTTGAAGCTTGTTTTCCAAGTAGTGGCTGTGAATATTGTGCTATTTTTGAACGCCTAGTGTTGCAAAATCGTGACTGCTTTCCTTGATGCAAGACGTGCATTTCCAAAAATGGAATCTTTTCGAACGGAATGATGCCGCTTACACAGTTCACACCTACACCGATGGTTGTTCAGCACAGAACAATCCTTTACTGAAGTAGCAGGGGCACGGCATACGCAAATCATGCGATGCTTCAAAACGCCGTGTCGTGCCAACTCCATCAGTGTAACCTTGGCGCTTGCAAACACTCCCATCTGTTTCCACTGCGCATAGGTCTCTGCTCTATCCAAAACGCCCACGAGGCTACAGCCTAGCCGATCCTCCCTTCAGCGCACGATGACGTATGTGAAATATATCGGTCCCGCTGATGAGGCTAGCACTCAGCTGACATTGGGTACCACGACTACGTAACGTGCGGCCGCCTTGCGTTGATCTGTTTCTAAACAGCCTCCTTGACTACACACTTCTAGACCTAAATCAAGTTCTGCAAAATGCAGAACAGTTAAATGAAATTACTTTCCGGAAGAATCCGTAGCACCACATCCAGGTGTTGAGACCGCAGCAGTTACTACGTCAACCTCATCATCGCACGCACCCTAAGCACGAGGGCTGCAACTCCGTATTCTAAACGTGAAGTACAAACAGGATAAACAATTTACTTTCCTTGGATAGTGCAACCGTCTGACGTTGAAATGTCACTAAAATCAGGCCACATTCACGACCCGTGGTCTGACAGCGGTGGAGCTTCAGGGATGGCACACCGCGACCTAACTGGGGGGCACGTGAACGGGCAAGAACTGAAATAACATGCTGACAGCCGTCAGTGACGTCTGCAGTAGGCAAAAACACATACCAACATTCATCGCAATCATAAGCATTTATGTTCCGAATATAGAAGGGTTGTGGCTGAAACGGTAGAAGTGGGAATCAATGTTTTTGTGCTATAAATAACGGGCATCAAAGTTGGTCATTATCTGTCAGGTACTTGAGTATTGACTCGGGTACACATGGTCAGCTACATTAAAGCATGATCAATAAGCAACCAACAAAACAATACGCACGTTTTTAACGATAGGGTGGGACATGTAACTCATGTTTACACCAGAACTTACGCCGAATTTGGTAAGACCTGTTGCAGTATTTAAGAGGTTACCGTGCCTTGTTTGATCAGTGTTGAAGGATGGCCCTATCTTTCATTATTCCTCCTTAGGAATAAACAGTATTGACCATTTTCATCCTTACACCAGATACTGTAACCGTCTCCCTTACTCTCATTCAGTCAGAGCCCTATACATTTCTAAATGCCAAAATAAGACATTCTTCTCCCATATTCTTTCTTAAGTAGCTTATAATTCTTAGCATTCGTCGATGTGTGAACATTCATTTTGCTCCGACTCAACCAATGGCCATTGATTTGTGCGAACTTTCTTCCGTTTTATCGTCCCCCATTACTGAGCGGTGCCTTGTTGTCAGAGTTGTTGTACTGGCATATTCTTTGTTTAATTTGTGAAGATTTTGCACATTCGAGGTGAGATATCTAATTTTCATGTGCATTGATTTAATTAGTAGCGTATTAAATCCAGTTTTCACGAGCGTCATCTCATTAACCGTTTCGAAGATAAATTATCTTCCCTGCCGTTGGATATTGAGAAGGGCATTTTTTGACTAACCGATTACGTGAAACTCGTTGTGAACTTGAATCGTTAGCCAGCAAATCAATAGTACTCGAATTGGTCATGATTTGCCCGAACATGTTGTCTTTCAAAGGGGACGAGTAGCAACGCTCTTCTTTCATGGAATCCCGGCATTCTTCGAGAATGACGAAATCGGATATTTTGAAAATTGCCACTGGTCCTGACACTTATGGCGTTATCGAGGTTGATCGCGATTCTCTAGAGCGATCTCCCCTGAACCCTTTCCCCTTTCGGATGAGAACCAGTCGGACACATACCCATGGTGACGTCCCCTTTTCTATTAACGTTAATTCTTTAAAGTTTATGAACGATTCTTCTAGGCCAAATGTTTTAAATGTTTCTAAAGGCTTTCTTAATAATAGCATCCCACCTGAACCGAGAGTTGTCGAGGATGATTGCTGCTTGTTTGGGGCCCTTAGGACTAAGCAGGGATTCAGCCCAGTGGTAGCGATAGGGACGGTGGTGACCCCACCCTAGAAGATGGAGAGTGTGTCCAACTCGTCCGCTATTTTTCCCGTTCGGCTTAATCATGCTCTGTTGAATGTTTCCAATGAAGTTTCTGATAACCCGTTGGAAGAAGGGCTGACGTTGAAGGCAGAAGAGTTAGAGTTGAGGCGTAAACTGCTCGAGCTCCATAGGAGGCGCCGTAGGACTATGAAAATCGAGCCCGTTCCGAAAGTCGAGACTAGATTTAGTACAAGGCCAAGGGATAGTATCAGTCCCACCGTTCAACAATGGGTCTCAGGAAGAAACCCCTTTAGTTTGGATCCTGTTGAGTCTTTACAGCGGGCTCTCAGACCTTTGATTCTTTGAACCAATCTTCCGAAAATTGAAGTTGACAGTTTCGACGGTTCCCCGAAGAATTACCTCAGGTTTGTCAGAAGTTTTGAAGGTAACGTGGCAGGTAGACTAGTTGACGAAGGGTAGAAGCTTTCATATTTATTGCATTATTTTCGTGGCGGAGCGAAAGAGGCAATTGAACATTGCACGCTCTTGCAGAAGGAGGTAGGGGTTACAGAGGCAATGGGAATTTTGCACCAGCAGTTTGGCCGCCGACATTATATTATGCAGGCGGTGGGTAGAGAAGTTTTCATGGGTCGTAAGTTAGTCGCTGGCGATGTTGATGGTTTGCGTGGACCAGCCAGTCAGATGAAGGGCTGTCAGGCGATGCTGACACAGCTAGATTACGCAGCAGAACTAAACTGCTCAACCAGCATCATTAAAGAGGTTGAGCGATTGCTTCATCAGTTGCAAGAAAGGTGGGCGGAAGTTGCTGAGAGCATAACTGAGCGCGAAAAGGAACCCAACTTCAGCGACTTGGTGCATTTCGTGGAAAAAAAGAGTGGCAGTCAGCGCCAGTCAGTATGGTCAGTTGGCCGCTCGCGCTGAAAGTAGGCCAAGTTACCCAGCGTCCTCTGGACCTTCTGGAGTCAAGTACTTGAGGTGCAACGTTGGACTAGGCGTGCCTTATGAAACGGTGAATTTGCAGTGTCCGGTTTGTAAAGGCAACCATGATATATCTGATTGTTGTTGGTTTAGCAGCAAAAGTCTGGAGCAACGCAAGGCGGTGTTGAAGAAAATCGGATGCTGTTTTGTTTGCTTGAAAGCGAGCCATATGGCAAGGTCATGTAGAGTACAGATACGGTGTGGGATACCGGGTTGTGATCGACGCCATCATACATTGGTTCATGAAGACAAACCTGAACAAGGTAAGGAGGAGGCTAAGTCGTCCTTGTGCGTTGCCACATCCAGTTAAAGCGGAGTGTGCCTAGGATTTGTTCCGATAAGGTTGGTTGGCCCAGAGGCGTCAATGACAACGTATGCCTGTTTGGATAATGAGTCTGACACTACGTTGCTCGATGAATCTACTGCAAGGGCAGTCGGTTTGCAGGGACGACCCTCCCAGATGATGTCCCGTATTCTACACGGAACTTGTGCAACACCATGCACTAAAGTGTCAGTCGAGTTGCAATCTTTGGATCAGATGCATTCTGTTACAGCCGGTTCCGCTTATACGGTGAAACAGTTGCCACTGGCGCAGGTTGATGTCGTCCAGCAATCTGGGGTAGACAAATGGGCTCACGTAACCGACCTTTCGTTTGATAGGTTGACTGAAACGGTGTAAGGATTCTGACAGGATACGACGTCCCAGAGGCACACTGGGTACGGGAACAGAGACTGGGAAGTGGCATTGAGCCTTATGCGAGTGAGACCATTTTCGGCTGGAGTCTAGGAGGTCCGTGTCGTACCATACCCCGAAATGAGCATTCTGTAAACCTAGTGGAATCACGTCAGGTCTCGATGGATGGTTTGATCCGAGGGATGTGTGAGTTGGATTTCACTGACGGAAGCACTTTGGAGGACGAAGAGCTTTCTGTGGAAGACAAACAAGCGTTAGCTATGACTGAAATAGTGTAATATTTGAGGATGGTCACTATAAGGTAGGCTTGCCTCGGAGACAAGACAGATGGGTGTTGCACGACAATAAATGGGTGGCTGAGAAGCGCCTTGCTGCATTGAAGCGAAGGTTGATTCGAGACCAAAACCTAAATGCTGGCTATTCGGCAGTGATGCTGGAGCATATCAGGAAAGGCTACATAGGTAAGGGTGTTACAACTGCAACACGGAGATGGTACTTGCCACACCATCCTGTACTCAGTTCGAATAAGCCCGGTAAGGTACCTATAGTTTTTAATTGTGCCGCTGAACATCGGGGTATGTCACTCAACAAAACTTTACTCCAAGATCCGGATTTAAATGACAGTTTCTTAGGAGTACTTACGCGTTTCCCCAAACACCCGGCGGCAATCCCCGCTGATATTGAGAAGGTGTTCCTGCAAGTGGGAGTGCCACGTCGCGATCGAGGTGCATTAAGTTTTCTTTGATGGGGTTCTGATTCGTTGGAAGGACCGCCAGATACTTACGAGCTGAGTGTCCACCCCTTTGGAGAGACACCTTCACCATTTTATGCAAGCTTTGCACTAAAAAAGGTAGCTGCGGATGATCAGCAGAAGTTTCTACTGAAGACTGCGATTGTAGTGAAGGAGAACTTCCACGTGGATGACTGCCTAGTGTCATTCGAATCGATATCCGAGGCCAGGGCTGTGGTAGATGAACTTACAGAATGCTGCAGCTGTGTGGGTTTAGACTCACTAAGTGGGTTTCTAACTGAAGTGAGGCTATCAAACATTTAACCGATGAAGGAAAACTTGTTGATTCCCTGAGCCTTGAACTCATTATTTGTGAATTCCAGCGAGCTCTGGGTGTGAGGAGGCATGTGGCAGACGACTGCTTCCGGTTTCAAATCAATCTCACTCACACCGATAACACGAAAAGTGGAATATTAAGTTGTGTGGCTCCGTTATACGCTCCCTTGGGAGTGTTGGCACCAAAATTGTTGCCGGCTCGCAGGTTTCTCCAGGATTTCTGTCACCAAGGCATCGGTTGGAAGTCCGATATAAAGGAATGTGATCGAGTACGCTGGGAAGGTTGGCTGAACGATGTCAGAACAATAGACAGCGCGGTATTGCCTTGATGCATGATCCTGGACTTCCCTCAGCAAACCTTGTCGAATTGCGCAAGATCTGTGATGCATCTGAAGTCGGTTACGGAGCCGTGGGGTACCTAAAAGTGGTTTCCTCGATTAGTGATACTCAATGTAGCTTTCTGATGCGCAAGTGCAGGGTGGCCCCAAAGAAGGCGGTTACGATACCCGGACTGGAACTCACGGCAGCGGTTCTATCATCCAAGATGATGCATTTCCTGATTTGTGAGTTGAGTATTCCGATAAGTAATGTCGTACCATGGACAGATTCCACAATAGTGTTGCGATACCTACGGAACACTTCATCGCGTTTCGCAACCTTCGTTGCCAATCGTGTGAGGCTCATCCACAACCTCACTTCTGTCTACCAATGGAGGCATGTGCCTTCAGAATTCAATCCGGCCGATGTGGCATCTAGGGGAGTAACACAAGCCTCGAGCAATGAGATGAAACTCTGGCTGCGGGGTCCGAGATTTCTGTTGAGTTCAGAAAAACAATGGCTGAAGATACCAATTACCTCAGGCTCGCTAAAAGAAGACCCATAGGTTAGACGCACGCTAGCGATTATCACGATAACTAACTTTACTTTTATCCTGGACCAGCTGAGGCCAAGATAACCTAGTTGAACTAAGTTACTACGGGCCACCGCTTGGTTATCACGCTATGTTAGCATTGTGTCCGTAATGATGTGCGCTAAACGAAATGCGTCTGTCGAGGTGGGCCCTTTCTTTCGTCCGAGATTCGTTCTTCTTGTCCTGAACTAATAAAGTTCGTGCAAGGACGTGAGCTCTCCATGGAACTCCGGGCTCTGAAGGCGTCCACCACAAACCCTCGTAAGGTGGTTTGGCTTGGAAAATTGCGAACAGCTTTGGTAGATGGAGCACTGTATCTTGGCGGTAGAATCCGACCAAAGAATGAGGACGGTGCGAACCTGTTAATCGTTCTCTGCCACGGTGCCGTCGCAACTCTGTTGATAGTCACTACCACGAATCCGATGGTCACACGGATGCGTCACATACACTTGCCAGCATTAGAAGACGGTTTTGGATTTTAAAAGTTATGGCCGCCGTTAAACGAGTGTTGGGTGGATGCCGTGACTGTAAAAGAGTTTATGTTCAAAAGTGCACTCAAACGATGGCGTCAATCCCCTCGATGAGATCGTCGACGGACGGTTGCCCATTTAGGTACTGCGGGGTGGAGTACTTCGGTCAGTTCAAGGTGCGCATGGGTAGAAACCAGCTCAAAGCATAACGGCTGCGTATTTACCTGCTAGCAAACTCGTGTCATACACATATAGGTAGTCCATTCCATGTCTAGGGACTCACATCTTATGGCCTTAATGCGATTTTTGGAAAGGCGGGGCACGCCTGCGGCTATTTACGGTGACAACGGTTCCAACATTGTTGGAGCCGATTTGGAGCTGAAACGAAGTTTACAACGCTTGAACCAGAGTATGTTGAGAGATAGATTGTCGACTCAAGGGATTGATTGGTATTTCAATCCTCCCAGTGCAAGTCATCGGGGCGGAGCTTGGGAACGAATGATTCGAACAGTAAGACGAGTGCTGTCGTCGGTAACACAGCAACGGGTAATGAATGAGGAGCCACTACACACCTACACGGAGGAATTTGAGCGAATCGTCGACGATAGGCCACTCATGTTTGTTTATGATGATTCAGATAATTTCCAGGTGCTCTGACCCAATGACTTGCTCTTGTTGCGCTCGAATGTAGGCCTAATTACAGATGAGGTAACATTGCGTGAACGCCATATGAAGGACTAGAGGCAAGCCCAAAAGTTATCTCGAGTTTTGGAGATGATAGCGGCGTGACTATCTAATAATAATAATAATAATAATAATAATAATAATAATAATAATAATAATAATAATAATAATAATAATAATAATAATAATAATAATAATAATAATAATGGTATATTTCTCAACGCATCTGTGAGAAGCACGCTCAGATGAGCGTGATCAGTACACATATTTTAACGTGAAACCCGTGACGTACACATAATTGTTAATTGCACAATACACCAAGTATGGAAACAAAGTAAAAAACGGACATAATAATGGAGGAAAATTCTAGTTTATGAATGGGCGGTTGGCTCGCTCGCTGCTAAAACGACAGTTCTTGAAATTTCCAATGTTCGATAAAAAGTGGTGAGTAGTTACATCAGTTTTTGCCTCACGAATTTAACATTGGCCTCATGTTCAAGGTCATGCAAGAAAAAAGATTTTTCAGGATGGAGTAAATGAACAATCAAAGAATTTTGCCATCATTCGACGTAGACGGTTCCGGAAAAATGTGTAGAAACGTTCGTGATGATGAAGGAAGATGGGATGGTCCCAATTTTCCCGAAGAAATGGACGATCTTCTGGTCTGGACTCAGTTATTTCCTTAAAATCGACGGATTTTCACAGACTGCTAATTGTCCGACCAGTACGGGATTTTGATTTTCCGGACGTCATGGAATGTTGTCTCGCGTTAGAATTTATCTTGGAATCAGGAAGGGAAAGCAGAATTAACACAATTGCGGATTACATCCAAGTGGTTGAAACCTTCGCGCGAAATTCAGATAGGCGATATAGTTCTTCAACACGAGAAGGCCTCCAGGGTTGTTTGGCCTCATGGTTTGATCACTGACGTATTTTTCGACAATGATAAACACGTACGTCAGGTGTCAGTAAGAACTGCAAATGGTACTACTGTCAGACAGAACGTCAGATCACTTAGTTCTCTAGAAGTGTCCACAGGGTAACACCAGGTCGGTACGGGTATGCCAGAAAGTACGGACCCCTCTACTGAACCGGTCGGTCGCTTCTGTTTTTACTACCACTTCGAATTTCGAAAACCAGCTGGTTTCCGGGACACAGTGTTGATTTTGTTAAGGTCTGTTGCAGTATTTTTGAGATTGCTGTACCTTGTTTGATCAGTGTTGAAGGATGGCCCTATCTTTCATTATTCCTCCTTAGGAATAAACAGTATTGACCATTTTCATCCTTACACCAGATACTGTAACCGTCTCCCTTACTCTCATTCAGTCAGAGCCCTATACATTTCTAAATGCCAAAATAAGACATTCTTCTCCCATATTCTTTCTTAAGTAGCTTATAATTCTTAGCATTCGTCGATGTGTGAACATTCATTTTGCTCCGACTCAACCAATGGCCATTGATTTGTGCGAACTTTCTTCCGTTTTATCGTCCCCCATTACTGAGCGGTGCCTTGTTGTCAGAGTTGTTGTACTGGCATATTCTTTGTTTAATTTGTGAAGATTTTGCACATTCGAGGTGAGATATCTAATTTTCATGTGCATTGATTTAATTAGTAGCGTATTAAATCCAGTTTTCACGAGCGTCATCTCATTAACCGTTTCGAAGATAAATTATCTTCCCTGCCGTTGGATATTGAGAAGGGCATTTTTTGACTAACCGATTACGTGAAACTCGTTGTGAACTTGAATCGTTAGCCATCGATTCAATATACCTTTTACACTAGAAAACACTGCAAGCTGGAAAGATTCAAAATTACAAACATATTTGGCGGATCGAAAGGTGTGGCGTTAGCGAACCAATCACAAAGCCCCACCTAACTGTTCGTCCGTTTTACGTTTCTCGTCCTCTTCCGTCCCAGCCAATTTATTTCCACACTTTCCGTGCCACTCAGACCAAACAGTAGGGAAGCATTTGATATTAACTTTTTGTAAGCCTGGGAATAAATTTTCTGGCTAGACATTGTCCATTCGTTGTAAAATCCTGGTGGACGGTAGGCTGAATCAGCACCGTCTTTTGTGAAACGGAAACTATTATTGCCACTGCGTACGTCCAACTTCGTTGTGAAATGCATTCCTCCTCTCTCTCATCGTAGCACCTTAGCTAACTCATTTTTACACTTGGCATAGTGTTCTACTGTTATTTATACGTGACACTTAAAGTAAACGCATTGGTCGCGCTCCCTCAAGCGTGATTATCACAGATGTGTTCGAGAAGTGCATGGAATTGTGACCGGAAAAGAAGTTGTTCTCACATAAAGTTGTCTGACCAACTTGAAGAGAATAATGAGGGAGTTAATAGAGCCAACAGTGAGGGTCTGGAACCATCTAACTGGAAAAGACTCGAGATTGAATAAAAATGTCAAACAGACGAGTAAAACGCTGTAGACGTAGTGCGCTTGATGGCTGTCAGATCTATTAGAATAACTGGACGAAGGTCTTAGGGAAACCAGCATCCTCAGGGCGGTCAATAACATTAACTCGTCGTTCGAGACGAAGTCAGCTTTGTCACGTCCGAGTCACAAATTTAGTGTACGCGTATCGCAGACAATAGTCGATACAGTTAAGTCAACCAAAGAAAAACTAAACGGTAACCGAAGCAAGGTACATTCTGGAAATGCGCGCGACGAGTACTCTATTAGCAAGCAACCTGGGGTAGGAGTCATGAAAGCCGTGTGACCATCCGAAGTAGCGCAAAACAGTAGTGTATAATTACCGTTATCGAACTCCCTAATCAAAACGTTTGTAAGTGATAGCAATGGGGAAACATTCAGAAGAATGTACGATTCACAATTATCCAATTAAATAATAATATATATTTCTCAACGCATTTGTGAGAAACACTCTCGGGTGTGCGCGATCATGACAGTCAATTACATGCGTTACAAGACAAACATGAATACTGTTGACAAATAACGACGTAGTCAGAGGGCATATAATCAAAGTTTACAACGTTCCATTTGCATATAAAGAAACAATACAGTTCGTTTGCTCCATGGATTTGGTCCAAAGAATGATATATTACATTAATGTACCTTTTACAAGGTTAAGTAAAGACGACGTTTCAAATATTTCGAAGTCACGTTGAGGAATACGTGCAATTGTATCTTCGAAGAACTTTGCCGTTATTTGACAAAATTTCCATCGGAAAAAATATTGAAGTAATTCAGTTTGGACGAAGGAGGACGGGAAATTCCGAAATCCGCCGAAGAATTTAGCAGGCTCCAGCGCCGGACCGCGATGTCTGCTGGAAGACGTTGAAAAGTTGAAAATTTCGATAATTGCTCAGCCAATATGGGGTTTGGAGCTGCCATTCATAGCGAAAATTTTCCTTGCGTTATATATGGCCGTGGGAATAAGAAAAAGATCGCAAAAGTTAAACGAGGGAGTATTTTTATCCACAGTTTTCCTTGGAGAGTTTTTATATGCCGGCCAAGTTAACAGTCAATACTGGCTACCATTAATTATAGTCTGATTAATTACCAAGGTGAACAGATAGTTACGAGTGGAAAATTGTGTATGAGATATAATCATTTTTTCTTTCTCTTTGTGTTTTGAGTACAACTCTATAAAAGTGACGCACTTGAGTAAAATGTTGCAGTTTCTTGAGTGCGTAATGAATCAAATGCGAAATAGGGTGTGAGTAATCGGTGGATATAGAGTAAACAGTTTCAGGCAAGTTTTTCAGACGGGACACTATTAATAAAAATGGGTACATGATTTTGTCCTGCCGACGGCTAAACATTATCAGGACCACATTCAAAAAGGTCATCAGAATATATACAAAGTTTAAAGATTGACATTATGTTTGATGAGGTAAGGAAGCTGTCCAGGCCCATTCTGAAATGCTGAATGCTGTTACTGTCTCTGATTTAATTCGGAAGTCTATTCCAAATATGGGAATATTTTACAATAAAGAAGTTGGCTCTTATCTTTTTGCGTGCTAACCGGGTTGGCACAGTGGAACCCTTATTCCTGGGACCATATCTGGAGCTGTGTTGAAAATGAACTACGAACGCTGTGGTGATGGCTTCCGAGTGTGTCAGTTTATCCATAAGTGTAAGATTCAACTTTAGTCTTGGTAACCGAAGTGGATCGATGCCAAGTTTTTGACTACGTTCAGTATAGGTGAGTGAGGATGTATATCCTATTAAACTTTTGGTGAATG
>LUCH01007213.1:9252-27638 GCA_013368495.1 Paragonimus heterotremus
ATTTTCAAATATATTTCGGAATGTAAATTTGTCATTAGCTGCATGACTGGTTCAAAAGACAACTGTACCATGATCATCATCATCATCATCATAGACAACAATACAACAGTGGTTCACACTGATGCTTAACTGCCACACAACCACGAATGAAAAACAAAACTCTAAAGAGAAAGAAGCAAGAAAAAGAAAGAGAAGGGAGAGGAAGGGGACCTAACTAGTAAAAATAGCTATGTCCATTTTTGTGTTGAATGCCAAACATTTTGTCAAGAGTATGCCAACTATTTTTATTGGGTTTCTTGAAAAATGATGCTCGTCAACGAATTCAGCGTGATGGGTAGTTCTCACTGCCGCCATGACCGTGCGTGGATGAGCATGTACACCAAACTCGTGAGATGTGAGGAACTGTGAAATGTGAATACAGATACTTGGCGGATATTTCTACCCGTTGTATGTACAGATTGAGTGTGAATTTGTAACAACATTGTTTTAGTGTACTATGGGCAAATGGAGATCTAAGTAACTATCTTCTGTAATGGTTGTGATTGGTATACAACTTCAGGAAAAGAACTCCTTATCCAAAAAGATTGGCAGTGCTATCTTGTTACATTAGTTTACGATTCACACAGACAGCTCAATTCGAGGTTGAGAAACGACAAATTGCATGTTATTAGGAAATCAACTGTGACCATCTCTCAAGAGTATACAGGAATAGAGTGGTATTCACTCCGTGTTGGAAGCTTGGAGACCACTGAAGAAAATGTTATATCCCCAACCATCTTCAACTTTCCAAAGACTGAATAGTTTCACTTGTGTTTAGAGAATTGGATGTGGTTACCAAACTACGGTGTGTTTGCGGTATATGTGACCGGAACACCTTGCTTTAGTGTCTTCGGGATAGAAATATGGATGACCTATAGCTGTTGACGTTATCCTGAAACTGTTTTGTAAAACGATGTTTTCGATTCAGTTTGTTCAAAAATATAACCATGCCAGGCCGACACGTTCCTGTAATTTACAACGTTAGTTTGAAACTCTCATCTTTAATTATAGGAATACCTAAATACAGATTGATGAATCACAACTTCTTAGGTAAGCCAGACAAGTAAGGTATCACACTTTAGGAGAAAGCCGACAAAACGACTTTCATGAGAGAGTGAGCATTACTTGATAATATCATAATATCCGGCCGAAATTTATTCTGCACAGAAAACTCCGATGAGCATCATGCTTTACAATCGATGTAAGACATTAGGGAAATTTCGGATACTGTACTTGAATCAACACGAGAGAGTTTGTTTAATCAGAACTAAACAGTGAAACAGTTGTTTCCAAGATGGCAAATCACAAAAAGGTAGGTTAAGACCGTTTTGTCCACAGTCCGCAGGAGTTTTTAGATCTAACAGTGTCTAAAATGAAGTCCGACAATGATAACATTCTAAAATATGAACATGTGTTGTTGACATGAAAATCAATATGCGGAAGCTTTTTCGTGTCAGATGTGTTGGTAGAAAATAGGCGATGGCTGAATAGTGAAGCATTTGTCGCTGCAATAATTGTATGGATTTTTTTCTGTCAGAACACGGGAATAAAAATGAGTAGGAGAGTACCCGTAATCGAACTAGGTAACAATCTCCGAAAATATTCAATAATCTCCGGAAAGTCGACATAAAAGCTGAATGTTTCAATATAAAGAAAATGTCAGTACAGAGAACAGATAACAGAAAATGAGCACAACTGAATTGTAAACTCCGAGGCTGCAACAGTAAAACCAGCATGGCCAGTCCGATCTGCCACACTGCAGTTTCTCGCACAAAAACTGGACCAATCTACGTAAAACTGACGAAGGCTTATATCTTCAAGATCTTGACAGTATTCGTATGCATTCCAGCGCAACAGTTATGTATGTGCCGACTGAAGTGGTGATTTGAATATTCAGAACTGTCCCACCAACAACTTATTGCTAATGTTCGAAACCATTGGTTATTGGTAAAACGGCTGCGATAACAATCTTTACAGCTCACAGTCCCTGTACCTTCCAAATTTCTAGCTACAATCTTGAAACTACACCTGTTTCAGAGGTCGAAAGTCCGACTGTCATTATGATAATGACTCTGATCATCATGATCACCATCGACATCACAACGACTTTCAGCTTGATCAGAAGATACTGTGTTCTTGGTCGCCGCCCAATTCAGTGATGACGTGGAATATCCTATAAAAATTGGACATTGCTTAAAGGTTTATGAACTACTTAAAGAAGACTAAGCGGAAGAACAAGACATGGCCTGAATGCAGGTACGCCATTGACTGCGACACGCCGTAATTTCGGATAGCGTTTCTAACCAACACCCTCAGCGATCACAAAGACCCCAGCCAGGCAAGCGACACCAACATAGTTTCCTCAGTAGAGCAGACAGAGTCTTCATATTACATGACCACCTTGTTACTTGTCCATCACGCGGTTTTACCCAAATGCTGGTGGCATCAATATATAAGGCTCGGTATAGCCAATGCCCAGATTTCATGCGGACTATGTTACCCAACAATCGTCGACTGTGCAACGCGGTTAGTTGACCAATTAATCGCTCATCTCGGGCGTTCTCGAATACACAGCGATCAATGGTCTTTTCCATCACGTGATCATTCCAAACAAGTGAGATGCCATTACAGAATGGTGAGCGTGATTGAGCGTATGGGATACGGTGCACAAGCTAGCGTTACCGGTCATAAATGTACAATACTCCCCGGGGAGAAGAAACGTTCTCGTCAAAGTTGCAGTGCTGTGAAGTACGGAATCCATCGCATTAGGTAGCTTCATTGAAGAAGCCAACGTTCCGAAAAAAAGCAGAAACCACATGTTCCGTCATCACTAAAATGCGAAGTGCAACATGCAAGCCGGCCGTTTCTTCCCTGATCATCCGTAACAATTACAGACCAACTTTGGAACAACATGGAGACACGGGGGAAGAGCGTTCTTCCAAAGTAGGGGTTCGAACAGCAGTTCTGTAAAAGGAAACAACAAGGAACAAGCATGAGCCAAAGGCCCAGTAAGCCATGCACACGATTTACACAAACGAAAACTAAGAGGGTGCCGACAACACACCAGAACGTCCTGTTACACAATTCAAATTCAATCCGTGCGCTCTTGCTGGTTTCGAACGCACGTTACAGAAACGTGGCAGTTGGTGGTAGATTAGACGATCGGTGAATCACATGCGCTG
The DNA here is from genome assembly GCA_013368495.1 of Paragonimus heterotremus. Lineage (NCBI taxonomy): Eukaryota > Metazoa > Platyhelminthes > Trematoda > Plagiorchiida > Troglotrematidae > Paragonimus > Paragonimus heterotremus. The sequence continues at coordinate 12,474 of LUCH01007213.1, forward strand.
TTCCCACCTTGTAGTGATTTCAGGAGGTTAAGAGGTTTTCCGAAGTTTCCTTACTGATTGATATTCTGTTGTGTGCTCTGAGGTTATTGACTGCGGTGCATGAGTCTGATGCTGTTGCGGGAAGTAAGTTTTAATATTTGTGTTTGTTTTAGAGAGTTTAACGGAATCGTTTCTGTGTAAGGCTTAGAGTCACGCCGTGTCATCGGAAGTGGGTCAACCCGGTTGAAAAGAATGTTTAACTGCAATTTTCCGACCAGGAGACGTGTGTATAGAATATCTCCCTCGGAGAGAATAAGGACGATCGAATAATCCGTCTGTCATCAGATGGCTTTCCATATATCGTGTGCTCCTGGTGACACCCAATGTACTGCAAAGCGTCAGGAATTCCAGGTGAACAGAATGATGAGCTCGATTAGCACGATAAATGTGAAATTTCTACCAAAAAACAATCTTTGTCGGAAATGGTATAATATTCTATTTGACAGTTGAGGGAATTCTTAAAATAACAACAGTGAACTGCTCTTGCAAACGCGTTGAATTTTCATACATCTTTATACATGACGATAAAATCATTCGACTGGGAAATTAACACATGGATGACATGCACTGCTTTTGTATGCTTCGTACGCGAAAAATGTGTGTGAGCATCGAAGGGTTGTGATTAGAATTGCTTACTACAATTTGTTGTAATAACTGTTAATGTACCAAAACGGACGTACACCGTTCTAAAACTATACAGGCGATAGTGTCAATCATAGTGCCTTTAATTGACGCAGATTCAAATAATCTTGTAAATCGATTTACACTGATTGAAGTGTGTGCACCGATTTCACAACGTGGCGACGAATCAGCTGGACTGATGTGACTGTAGTCGTATCGGGTATTTGTTAGAGTGAATGTGTCAATTGGCGCGGATGCTTGACGAGTAATCTAGGACAGTGGCACTCGAGACAAAACTGCTTATTCGCAAATGTCACTATTGATGATGTGTGTTCTCACAATTGCGGGAAAACTGATAGATATAACAGCATTTTTTTTTACCGAGGTTGGAGGCAACACAACGGTTTGTGAGGTTTGCCGCATTATATACACTTTCCAACGTGGCACTGATCATCTTGCCAAACGTGTACAGCAAACCGTCACATTTGAAGGGAATTTTGATGTGGGCAGCCTTCTTGGGTACTTCTACAGTGGAGTTCAGCGATCGTAATATACTACTGATACCGCGGCTATTCAGTAGGAGACATATTTCTTGACGACCTACAAGCCACAAGGAGACTGCAAGAAGGATCATCAAGGTGCAGCATCATCCATAACAATCCCTGCTACTCAATGGGACTGAGCACTGACATCTGTGGTAGCCGAGACTATCTGGGACTGAATACTGCGTGCAAATGAGTGTTTTTGTGTCAGGTTTGATGTATATGCTTGACCCGTGTATTGCTCTGTCTAATAAATAACCCTTGTGCCATCCGCGTTCTTGGATCACAACACTTCCACAGTTGCATTTTCTAAAAGAGTGAATTTACTCCATTTCCAAACGAGACGTTCTGGGAAGTTGTTATCAAGAGGCCCTTCATACAACACTGTTTGTTCAGATTTAGTCTATCCTGTGAGCATATTCTTAATACTCTGTAAAACAGCGTGCGCACTAATGAGCAGTTGTATGGGACAGGAGCAAAATCTCATGCAAATCACACGTTTATGACTGACAAGTGTGCGGGATGAACTCATATGGTAATTTGTGTCATCTGACTATTCTATTCAATACACGGGATGCCACGACTACTAAATGCTTATTGTCTACTTACCAAAACATCGGAAGTGCGTATGGTGAATATGTAATGGGATACGGCGTGGTCGTGAGAAGTAGGAGAGATACAGGAACTAAGTGAGGCCCACTGTCAGCAGGAAGCTAGATCAGCTATAGTCAACGTTTCGTTGATGTTAGGACAGATGGACGATACAAGGAGTAGGAAACAAGAAGGACGAGGGCTAATTCTCAGGACAGGATTGTACATCAGTGGTGGACTAGCAAGTGTTTTGTTTTATATTTACCCGACCACCCGCGTTAATTCACATATGGGTGGGAAAAGCCACGTGCGTGTGAATGTGCGGTTGGCGAATGTGAATAACCGCATAAAGAAGCATGTAGGTGGCTTCCACAGTGAGTCTACTCAAACAATTGGAGAACTGTGAGATGAAGACTGCTTTCCAGTGTGCAGTTGCCGCTCGTCTATAAAACGCTTCCGTATCCACTACCCCGGAGGGTATGCGGGAATTAATCAAGGAACGGATCACGACGGCAGTCACAGAAACGATCGATATCAAACGTCAGAAACGTCCGGACTGGTTCAACGATTACAAAGTTGTTATCGCCGAGTTGGTGCTAGATAAAAATGGCGCGTTTGTTGTCACCACAGTGAACCCGGGCATTGATCATCGTCATCATCATCATCATCATCATCATCATCATCATCATCATCATCATCATCATCATCATCATCATCATCATCATCATCATCATCATCATAACAGCCATGTGCCTGACCAAAAGGTACTGGAAGAAAACGTTACTAAGATGGTTGAAAATTAATAAAAGAAGACTAAGCGGAAGAACTAGGAATGGTATGGATACAGGTACGCCATCGACTGCGACACATCGCAATCTCGGATAGCGTCTCTAACCTGTGGTTTGAGTGATCACGAGGACCCCATCCAGGCAAGCGACACCTGCCCACTTTTCTTAATGGAGCAGTCAAGGTCTATATATTTTGTGAGCCGGGCATTGAAGCGAAGTATCTGCCGTCAACTGGCAGAGCATGTTCGCGGAATCAAGGCCAACTGGTAGATGAGGCAGGGTGAACGGATGAAGGGCTGTGCAGACCGTCGAAAACATAAGGAGTTTCACGATTATCTCAAGTCGATCTTCGGTCTATCGATCCAGTCTATCAAAGCAGTGGTAGATATAGACACCGGCTGTTAGTGCACTCAGCTAGAAGATATCACGAAGGTATGACGCACACACTTTGGTTGCCTACTAAATCGTCCTGTTACCACTGATTGGGTGACCGTTAACAGCCTGCAGCAACTGACCATGAAGCCTTCATTTGCTGTTGCTCCGGATTTACTGGAGTTGCAAACAGCGATCAAACATTTGCCCAAGGGAACAGCTGCAGGCGAAGGCGGATTCTCAGGCGAAATCCTGAAGAATGGCAGGCCGATGATGCAACATTAACTGCTTCAGCTGGTTCGATCCATCTGGGAGTAGGAGGTGATGTTACAAGATTTCAAGGATGCTGTGATAATACATTTGTTTGAAGGTAAGAGTAGCAAGCTGTGCTCCGATAGCTATCAGCGCATAAGTCTGTTGAGCTTTGCAGGCAAGGTGCCCAACAGAATTCTCTTGAACAGGCTAAGTACAGATGTTTTGGAGACAAGTGTTCCTGAGGAACAATGCGGATTCCGGTCAAGTTGCATCGACCTAATATTCGCTGCTCGACAAATTCAAAGGAAATGCCGGGAACGGAACCAGCCTCAGTGTACCCCCTTCGTAGACTTCACCAAAGTGTTTGACTCCCTGAAACGCGAGGCGTTTTGACGACGGTGCTTGGTAAGTTCGAATGTCCAGGTAAATTCATCAATTTGATTAGAATGTTGAATGTGGGCATGAGAGTGAAGGTGCAATCGTGTGGATCTACCTCTGATGATTCTGACATTGTCACTGGCCTGAAGCAGGGTAGAGTGCTAACCCCAGTCCAATTTAGCTCAGATTTGATTGTCATGCTAACAGTTGCCTCTCAGGAATCTGGGATGCACGGCGTTGAGGTAGAGTACCAGACGGATGGGTACGTACTGAATATTCGACGATTCAGCGCCCCAACTCGGATACCTACCTCAACAATACGCATGTTTCTGTTAGGAGATGACGGTGCGCTGTTTGCACATAGCGATTACGAACTACAGTGACTAACCACAACTTTCGCGACCTCGGCATCCAACTTTGGACTGAATATCTACACAGACAAGAGATTTTCTTTCTTTCAGCCTTTTCCGGGTGGAGGTGCTATCTGTGTACCTTCACCCCAAATCCGTGTTAATGGAGATGTTGTCATTAGCTGTACAGATTTCTGCTACTTGGGCAACAATTTTTCCACTACCCTGTCCGTGGACCGCGAGCTGAGAGCTCGTGTAGCTAAGGCTAGCATTGCTTCCGGACGTCTTGTAAGACGTGTTTGGAAGAATCACAGCCTGAAACGGAACAGTAAGCTCTTTATCTACTGCTCGATGGTGCTGTCTATACTACTGTACAGCAGTGAAACGTGGACATTGTATCAGCGGAATATGCGATATCTGAGCCTTCTTCATTTGCAATGTTCAAGACGCATCTTGGATATTCGGCGGTCGGACATGATTTCGAACACTGAGGTACTGTAGCGAGCAGACATGAATGGGATAGAATCCATGTTGATGTTGGATCAGCTTCGTTGGCTTGGCCACGTCCGTCGGATGGGGGATGACTATATCCGGAAGCAGGCGCTGTATGGACAGCTGAGATCAGGTAAGCGAAATCCTGGTGGTCAAAGGCGGAGATACGAGGATGCTGTGCAGGTAAGTCTTTCAGGTTGTAAAATTGGTTTTAGACGTTGGGAAAACTTAACGTTCAACCGGACTGCCTGGAGGAATACGATTTGGACGGGCGTTGGCGAGTTCAACGGGCAGTTATTGCGCGGTAGAGAGCGAAAGCGCGCGGTACGCAAGGAAACCATTGGTGCCATAGGTCCTTTCGGCATGACTATACGGCGTTGCGATGAGTGCGGCTGCGAGCGCGATGGCCGTTTGAGATTAGTAGGTCACTAGCGCACTCATAGTACACCGTCGGCGATGAGACAACGAGTACGTTAGACCCAGGTAGGTCGTATCAGCATATTCATTATATTTTTTTTTAATGATTTCACCGGTTGTTTGGCAATTTCTTAGCTCCTCTTTTCAGAAACCTCGGTTTGTGCGGTCTTCTATCCATTCTTATCTTCAGCTTTGTTGGTGTATTGAATGATGAATCGTTTGTCTCTTCTTTTCGTAGCCCAACTATGACTCTTATTTTTCAAATTTATCCCCTCTGAAATGCATTCACATATATTCGCCTTTTGGTTTCGACCACTGTGACGGATGTCGCTAACCGTAAGGTCCACTGAGGCGACGAGAGAACGAGGACTGCTCATGTGACATTGACCAAAGACAGGAGTTTGATCGGACGTGGTTGGCCATGTGAATTATCATATTCTGACGGGACGAATAAATAAATTTATCTGTGACTAGCTTTTGTACGGGTCAATCTGGGGGGATAAAAGCTGATCCACACAGAGTCGAGAAAACTGCCTCAAATCCAAATCAGCAATAGTTTTGTCCCCCGAATCAAGACACACTAACGACCACCAAATATCTATGCACCACATTTCACAAATGTAAATGTCCACAGAGGGTCACAGAATTTGTCTAGAGCATTCAGCACTTGGAATCAGTGACTAAACTGACCCATTTAAAGTGTGGACTAATGGCTACTTTATCAGTGGGATATTGATCAAACATAACCAACTTTTCGGGACATTGTGACATAGTGACTAATGGAATACTACTCTATATAATACGGTCCTTCACAACATATTACTCTTCATGATATGGTCTTAAATCCGCGTAAGATGGTGGTCATAGTATTACTGTGGGAGTCAAGAGCGTGTGGCACTTGTTTGAACATCGGATACGTGAAAATATTTATTCCGTGCATGTATTCACAGTCAGAGAGAGCAACACATTTTGGTATGGTTCAGATTTCCTATGTGGTGGTGATATACACTACTAACAATTAAATCAATGACGTATCACGAACTAGTTAAAAACAATCAACACGGCATCCACGCAGTGATATTCGAATTTAATCCAAGGAATAAAAATCGTTTTTCCCCCCACTGTCCGATCCAATTTAGTTCTCAGGCACCTCCCGACCTCCATCTCTGATAATTGCTCTACAGGTCCCAAAACAAATGAAGCTAAACGTGGTAACACTGAACTGGTAAGTTCCGTCTCTTGCCATTCAGCTTCAGGCCTCCCTCGTCCGTTGCTTGAACCCAGAATGCCAATTAATATAGGTGCCTTCAACTTTCAGGCCCTAACACAAATAGGTCAACAGGCCGCTCTTGCACGAAAGTTAGAATCATTGCATGTCGATGTCTGCTATATCTCAGAGACTAGAATCCAAGATAGTAGTCAACGTATGGAAATAACAGCACCCGCATTGTCCACCCGATACTGGTTACACAATTCGGATGACTCAACAGCCCCCGTTACAGGTCAGGTTGGAGTAGGTGTAATCCTCAGCACGACGGCCGAGGTCGCATTAGTAGATTGGATTCCTGGTAATAGTAGACTTTGTGCCGTCAGCCTGACAGGTTCATGTAAGGCCAGCTCTAGACGCAAGATTTTCCGAAATATTTCTGTTGTGTCTGCTTACGCTCCTACTGACTGTAGTGAAGTCGGCATCAAAGACACATTTTACTCGAAACCGGCCGCTCTCCTTCAGTCCACAAGTGGCTCTGATATAGTCGTTGTGGCCGGATATATGAATGCTGATGTCGGCCGCCTTGGAAAAGACGAACCTCGTTTAGGTGACAAATTTGAGATAGCGTCATCGGTCAGATAATGGCGGGCGATTGTTGCAGCTGTGCGCTGAGCATACGCTATTTTTAGCCAGTACTAGTTTTAGGCATCGTGCGTGTCAATGCTATATTTGTCGCCCGTCTGCTCCAAATCAGGCCTGGTTTCAGATTGACCACACAGGTGTTAGTTATAAATGGCGTTGTTCCATCCAAGACTTTCGTTCTTATTATAGCATGTACTTGGATTCAGAACATGCGTTGCTATGTTGTCATTTTGTTCTTACTTTTGCTGACCAACGACCCCACCGACAGCAATGACTGGCCGTTGAGGAACTAGCTTTAACATCGGTCAAGCATAAGTATCGAACCATCTTCGAAAGTTGCCTTAGTGGCATTCACTCCGAAAATCCTATTAGCTGCTGGACATAAAGCTCACATGCTATTCAGAAAGCAGATACTATAGCATGCAGCACAGGGGTACATAAGTTTAACAAACACTGGATTTCAGATAAATCTCTGGAGGTGTTAGAAACCAGACGGAACATTCCTCCAGGTAGTTCACATAATAAGTCTAGAAGAGATACCCGTAGGAAACCGAAACGTATTCTAAAGACTGGTCGTGAAGTTTGGTTAGTGGAAAAAGTCAAGGGAATGGAAACCGCTTTAGCCTCAGGGAACAACGGCAAATCCCTTAAACTGATCCGTTCTACTGGTCTCAGGCAATCGTCTGTCAGTGAAGCTATCGGAGAGGCAGATGACACACTAATCCCTAGTAAGTCCAGAAGATTGGAACGCTGGGCGGAACATTTTGAGGGTCAATTTAGCTGGTCTCCTGCTTCTATTGTGTTGCCTCCACAAACTTCTGATTCAACACCCTGGTCGGTAGATTTACAACCACCCACCGAGACTAAGGTTCGCAATTGCATCTCAGCTCGCAAACGTAATTGGGCTGCTGGCTCAGATGATCTCTTGCTGGCACTTTTCCAAGAAGGTAGAAAAGCGTTAGTAGAGGTCTTGACTCAGATGTTTCAATTTATGTGGACGACGGAAACCATCCCTCCCTGCTGAAGTCAAGCAATAATAGTTCCTATATTCAAGAAAGGTATCAGGAGCTCTTGTGAAAACCACAAGGGGATTAGTTTAACCCCAATCATTTCAAAGGTCCTGACATTCATTATACTTCTTCGACTCACTGCAGTTCGTGAAGTAAACATTAGAGAAGAACAGGTAAGGTTTCGCCCAGGACGTGGTTGTATAGATCACATTTTTACCTTCCGCCAAATTTTGGAGCAGCGTCATGTATATCGCCGGCCAACAATTGCCATATTTCTCGACTATAAGGGTCCGTTCGATTCGGTGGATCGTTCTACACTTTTAGAGTCAGTTAGACGCAGAGGTGTACCGACCAAGTATGTGAACATACTGTCGGCGCTTTACTTCCATACCCAGGCTCATGTTAGGGTTTACGGTGAATTGTCTGACAGTTTCAGCACCAGGAGCGGCGTTCGTCAAGGCGGTCCACTTTCACCATTTTTGTTCAATTTTGTCATGGACGAAGTAATAAAGACTGTCTGCGGTACTCAACTGATGCCGGTGTGAACCTCCTACCTGGTGGAAGGCTGAATGATCTCGTTTATGTTGACGACATAATGTTGCTGTTTGACAACTTTCAAGCGACACAAACAACGCTAAACGCAATTTCGCGTTCTGCTAAGTACTTCTGAATGCGCTTTTCAGCCTCGAAATGCAAAGTGATTTTGCAAGATTGCTGTGATTACGTAGAATTAATGGTAGATAACGAAGTCGTGGGGGTTGACCGATTTGTATACCTGGGAAGCTGTATCAGTGACAGCGGCTTAGGTGTAGGGAATGAAATAGAGACGCATATTTTCATGGCTATCGCGGTGTTCGTTAATCTGAGACACCTATGGCGACAGACAGTTATTTCCTTGAAACTTAAAGGTCGCGTATATCAGACAACAGTGAGGGCTGTATTAATTACGGCAGCGAAGCCTGGTCGCTCAGGGTAGAAGACGTGAACCGTCTTCAGGTGTTTGACCACCGCTGTCTGCGTTCAGTCGCTCGTATCAGGTGGCACCAACGAGTAAGCAACGAGGAGGTTGGGAATCGGGTATTTGGCACTGATTGTCAAACGAGTTCTTTTATTCAGTCACTACATTTGCACGGACTTATGCGGTTAGGCCATGTACTAATGATGCCAGCTAGTCGTTTGTCACAACGAGCACTGTTTGCCGACGCTGCGGCCGATTGGCGCAAGGTGTGAGGTGGACAGATGATGTCCTGACGTAGATAAATGAAATCGTTCACGAAGGGGTTGGCTACTGTAGATCGGATTCGTCTCCCGGGATGGAGTGCTCGCGAATCACAGTCGATGGCTTGAAACATAAGGTGAGATGACGACTAACCGAGATCAGTGGCATGAATGTTGTTGTTGTTTGACCGAGTTGTCTGTGGAGTGAGTGCACTCAATGACATGTAGCAGTGAAAGCCGTAAGGAAGATGTCTTGCTGATGACGCCTTACTTTCACCTACAGCTCCGTTGTTTGTTTGCTAGATGTAAGCGCCTTGATGTTGTATGTTTAAATATAGACGTAGCTATTTTTGGTAGTTAGGTCCATTCTCCTCCTCTTCTGTTTTTACTCTCCCCTCATATAGGTTTTGTCTTTTTCTTCCTTCGTGGTTGTGTGACAGATAAGCATCAGTTTGAACCACTGATGTATTACTCTCTGTGATGATAATGATAGTGATGATGGTGAGATTTTGGTGGACGCACTTCTAGGCCTGTGTGCAAAATAACTGACCACTATTGGATATCAGTTAGTCACACGGTAATCACACAGAAACGATTATACATTCATAGAACTGCTGCAGGTCGACAGTAGAAGTCACGTGTTGCTTACGTCCTGTAAGTGTTGGCGAACGATGGTATATATCTCCGTCCATTTTTGTTTTACCCCGTGCATACGTTGGAATGATAGTCAAAAGAGAAGTTCCAGACTGGGACAACACAACTGCATCTCTGAGTAAGTTTTTCAGCTGGTTGTGAGTGAGTATCTTCCAACTGTCTGAACAAATACATTCCGGATACCGAGTCCTCATCAGCGTTTCATCAGGCGAATGTATCTCGTCACACTTCAGAAGAACCTCAAACAAAGTCCGTTATAAACGCCTCACAGCGATGCGTCCAGCAGTACAGATGGAAAAATCATCGAGTGCCTCAAGTTATTTCAAATTTAGAGCACCGTGATTTTCCGAGTTTTAGGCTTGACCATCTGCTACTTAACTTAGCTCCCCAATTCACACAATAGACATATGCGCACATACGCTATTCTCAGTAAACATTTATTGCCCGGTACATGACTTCGACAAATAGATTAACGGAATAGATTAACGTGGTGAAAACAGTCCACTCTGAAAGAGTAGCAGTCTTTCAGTCAATCTTACACACACGGAGCGTGTTTGACGTTGATGGTGTTCGGGCAAAAGCAGGAAATATGAATCATTTTAATACTTCCAGGATGTTATGCCCATGACTATCAACAAAATCAAACGAATGGTTTGGAGTTTCAGTTTCACAGTGTACGTTACAACCTCACTGTGGTTAGCTTGATAGTTGGACGCCAAATACAAAACCACAAATTTGACTGTTTGAATTACCCAGTCGTCATAAACCCCAACCGAAGATGCATGTTTAAGAGTGGATGATTTCTACAGAAATCGAAACAAAGTTTACGGAACTCCTGTATGTATTGCAATACAATGATATTCTGTTTCAAAGACTGTTGGTCACACACGTATCCTAGTATTATTTTGCAAGTGAATCCTTCCCATGCCACTGTTCTAGCAGTGTGTATCCTGTTCACAGTATGCTTTCATAGCTTCGGACATTTGTTCCCAGTGTTCATTAGGACACTTCATCTGACTCGAGCTGGCCAAGTCTTCATCAGCGCATTCTGGTAAGCGTTCTTCACACTCTCATCGCTCGAATGCCAGTTAAGCTCCTTGCATTCACGAGCGTTTGTCCTCTGGGCAAATGACAAGACAAAACGGGCACGCACAACAGCATGGTCAGAGTCCAGGTGGTTGATCCAAAAGGCACGACAGTCGTTAACAAAGTGGCGCCACCTGTAACTATCTGTTATATGAGTCAACTGTGTCCACGGTTGGGAAGCCCACGGAAGTCTCCTAGTAACATTGTGTTTCTTCCTGTGTTGGTATGCAGTGCTCTAAATCTAGAGACAATTGAATACACACAGTTGCAACAGTCTTTTTGCCATCGTCAGTGTGTTGTGCCCGAATACCAAATATACCTCCTAGCCGCTTCTCATCCAGAGAAAGATAACCAAGCCGAGCGTTAAAATCGCCCGTTCGTATGATGATCTCTGAGTGTTTAGTCTGCCTCAGAAGGTCAACGACAGCGTCATAATCTTCTTTTAATAATTTTCGAACTTCCTAGGAGCGTTTTTTCTAGCACATTCGACGTCGCCATTGAAGTGAGTGGCGGCCCGAGCAACCGTACATTTCGGTCAGGTTAATGGCTGCTATGATGATGATGATGATGATGGTGATGATGATGATGATGATGGTGATGATAATGATTATGCTGATGCTGATGAGTGTTTGTCCAGTCTTGAATGTTTTCCAAAACGGTTATTAGATTAGATTGACGTTAGCTAATTGTCTTCTTAAGTGTACTGGTGAGTCTCCTTCAGTAATTAGACATGACCTGTCATTTCCTCTTGGTTCCATGTAACAGGTGGGTGATCGACGATGTCTACCCCTAAACAACTGTGCTGTTAACTTGCACTAAATGGTATGACTTCATAATTGATGAGTACGGTGAATTTCCTCATAATTGATGTAAGCACGACTCAAGTTCTTTGTGAACATACGAAACTGAAAAACAACCTTTCCCCCAGACTCTACAATGATCAGTACTTCCATTTGTGACGTGCCGTACAGCGGTTCTGTTCACTCAAGTTAGATGTGGCTTCAAGTCTGTTCACTTCATGTTCTTCCGCGTTCGCTGCTATTCCACTGCCGGTCCATCTTTTAACCCAGAAGGATCACACTAACTTGTTATTTCCTCAGTTGACTCAGAAAAATTGGACGGCTAAGCTGAGTGTATCGAACTCATAGACGTTACTGAAAAATTCGCGTTGGTGTGAATGCAGAATTACTTTCATCTGGAGAAATGGGTGAACTGGACAGAACAGATGAACGTACTGTATGTTATTAACTCATCCGCCCAAACATACGATTGTGCCGTCTCGGCTTACCAAGCTATTGCTGATCTCGTAGGTTTCGGCCTCAGGAGTGGGAAATCACATTAGTGATTGGGAAAGTTTTAACTCTGAGAACGCCCGACAACAAATCCACCAAAAACTGATCATTCTCATAACGAATTTATAGATGCGACATCAAGATTGGGTGAACAGTTACACATTCATAACTGAACCATTTTGTCCTATTCTCAGCTGGAACAACCGGCTGTTGACAGTAATTTCACAAGCGAAGTTGCCAATAATCAGTGTCAGAGTGATATTCCCGCAAAGTCATGCAATTCTGTAAATATGTCACCATGGCAAGGTCACTAGTGTGATATCGGGGATTTCGTTTGTTATATGCCGAACCGCATTCTTGTTCGTCTGCAGTTTTTGCATCGGCGTAAGGAATTGGCTTAACTCTCACCAAAGTGGTGGATCAAAAACAAATTTCGTTCATGTTATACTCTGTTAGTATCATAATTCTTGACAACGCAATACTACCAACATTTGTACTGAACAGGTTAAACAGAGTGCGTCACTCTTATTCAAATTGATCGCAGCATCCTCAATGGGGGTTAACAGTGGGTCATCTCTGGAGATCACCAAATGAGCCAAGCATTACCAATAGGTGACTGCTGATTAACGCTCCCGCATGATCCTGTACAGCGGTAGGCTAATGGTTCAGTGGTTAGCACGGACGACTCGTAAGCAAACGGACCGCGGTTCGATTCTGGTTCTTACTAATGATATGATTATTTAACAAGCCAAAATTCACGGAAACGGGAAATCGGGGATTTTGCTTCTATACAAAACTGACTGGCTTCGAAATCAATCCGAAGACAAAGTACTGCAAACCGTGTTTAGATTACAGAACTCACATATCGTCGAACGGTCATCATCATCAGCATCATCACCATGAATGGAATGCTCACAGGTGCTGTTGAGAGGACGTTTCTATACATTGACTCCATTTTTATTATGTTTGTTTTCTCACCAAAAGGTTAATAGTCTACCTATGCAACCCAGTTTTGTGTACACCGTATCACTCGTAACTATGGAACTAATAATTTTGACCACATCAGTGGTAGCATATCTGAATGGGTTCATGAGTATCAAACAACCTGGCTCGATAATGGAATAGAAGTGGGTACTGAAAGATACTTATCGACACTATGTAAGTAAGTCACTTCTCATCATATAACTGGCATATTGATTGTTGCATACCGTCAAAGTTTCTGACCCCACCAGCTCACTCCGTTCCGCTTTATTCTATCAATATTTATTGAAGGAATCTGTTGCGCAATTGTGATATATTTAGTATGACAATGAAAACCTGAAGACAGGCGTTTCACGTATATTGTTTCTATACAAATTCATTTGCTGACTACAGTCACACCGTGTTCAGTTCCTTTGTACTCTTGAGGAAGTTCAAATTTCCATTGCAATTAACAAGTTATTCATATTACGGCATTTAAATTGTTGTGTAAAACTAACATGATTCACTTTTGTAGGACTCATATGAAGTTTGACGATCAAACTTTTTAGGAATGTTATGTACATCTGAATATGCTTTGGAAGGTTTTAAAAGCAAGATAAATTAGTGGGTGTTCTGAATTTCGGGGTATCAGCAATGATAAGGTTATGATTGAGGAAACTAAGGAGAAAAACGACCTGAGGAAAAGCTTAACCATAACATGTACGCCATCCAGCTTGTCTGACAACCTGACAACGAAAGTTTTCCAGCGCAATTGTGGCCCACTTATCTGATTCGGGCCACAGAGTCAATTTGGATATCGCATTCAGGCTGATCTACCGTGTTACACGTGTTTACACCAGAGGTGTGAAATGTCTCACCTTGGTTGCCGCGGAGGCGATCGGCATCCGGCTGCAAAACCCTAATCTGTGTGCGCAGAAGTGTTTTGTTCAAGCGTTGAAGCCGTCGTTGGAACACTTGACACGGCACCACAGTAACCATGTCCGTAACCCCAAAATGACATATTCACACTGTATCAAATTTCACAAAATCCTGACTTGACAACTAATTTCATATTTATTGTGTTGTATTTGGTCTGAAGATAGTATACCGAAAACGAGCTTGTTCGCCACGTTTTGACTTTTGATGAAATCTCCGGGTATATTTGAACAACTGAAATTGAAATTAATGAGGATGAGGATGATTGAAATTGAATTGGTGACTGGTAATGAACACAAGTTGAAATCCGCTTTATGTTATGCGTAAGCAGTAGTACAATCACACTTGGTTAATCCCGCCAAAGCAGTAGACCCGTTCGATTTGGAGAGCAGTTCGTCAGTTCATCCTGACTCTCAAACTGTGCGTCAGTTCGTCCACAGTCCCAGGGATGTTCACGTGGACAGAATGGATAAATAACTATGTAAGTGAGCAGCAGAACGTGTTCCGAAATGGTTACAGTGACTGATGATGCAATGATCTTAGACCTATGGGCCGACTGCTCGAAATGACACAACATCGATTGCCAAACATGTTGTTAAAATTTATAATTAAGATGACCCAATCCACGTATTCAACCCATTGTTGAGCAAGCTGAACGCTAAGTTAGTGACCTTTAATGGAACTACATTTATGTGTAATTAAGAACCAGCGTTGTGTAGGCAACAGTGTCAGAAGCAACTGACCAAGTGTTCGGGGTATTGTTTACATGATGTTTGTTGTAAATGTGAGCATGTCAACTCACTTTCTGTCTCTATTGGCTTGGTGCGCAAAACCTGCATGCTTCACGTTGGCAAACTCACATGCTCCAAAACAGTTCTCAATACCTCGAAAAAACGCAGTGAACAGCTCTTATTAAATTGATTCCTTTGACAATTTAGGATGACCCACAGAGTGACGTCTAATCGGTAGTGTTGTGATCCAACAACGCACAAGGGTTATTTATTAGACAGAGCAATACACGGGTCAAGCATGTAAACCAAACCTGTCACAAAAACACTCATTTGCACGCAGTATTCGGCCTCAGACATTCTCGGCTATCACAGATGTCAGTGCTCAGTCCCATTGGGTAGCAGGGACTGTTATGGGTGATGCTGCACCTTGATGATCCTTCTTGCAGTCTCCTTGTGGCTTGCACGATGTCAAAATATATGCCCTGCACATGCTACTGAATAGCCGCGGTATCAGTAGTATATTACGATCGCTGAACTCCACTGCACTCCTCTCCTCTCAAGCACTGTTCCAACTGCAGCAA